>JAUPMG010159076.1:0-10854 GCA_031762675.1 Pachysandra terminalis | reverse complement strand
TCTTGCTTCCCTAAAGGTTTTATGTTATATTCATTCTTAAGTGGGCACTTCTGTACCTCAACAACAACAATAACAAACAAATGCCTTATTTTAACTAGCTGGGTTGGCAGCATGCATTCCATTTCTCCATCTATATCTATCAAAAACTATATCTTCAGTAAGATTACGAGAATCCAAATCCTTTTTGACTCATTCTATCTAGGTTATTTTTGGTCTTTCTCTTATACAATTGCCTCCTTAGGTCTTCGCTTTACATGCCTAAACTATCTAATCTACTTCCTTTATCTCCTATGTGGGCAACACCTAGGCACTCTCGGATATGTTCATAACTTACCTTGTTTTTGGTCTTCCTACACATCCGTGTCTCAACGTCCTCATCTCAACAACGCTCATCATATGCATATTTTGCCTCTTTGTTACCCAACATTCTGATCCATACGTTAGAGTAGACCTAATTGTTGTCCTGTAAACTTTTCCTTTAAGTTTGAATGGAACACGTTGATTACATAACACTCTAGAAGTATTTATCCACATAAGCCATCCATCTCTAATTATATGTGCAACATCCTCATCAATATCTCCTTTATGGATAATTGATACGAGATAATGAAATTGATTGCTTTTAGCAATCTCTTGATTCTCAATTCTTACCATTGCTTCAACTCTACTATTATTTGTGCTAAAGTTACCATTTGTATAACTGATCTTAGTTCAACTTATATTAAAACCTTTTAATTTCGGGTGTCACCCCATAACTCCAGTTTTACAATTATCCCCCCTCTAGTTTGGTCCACCAAAATCTCATTATCTGCAAATAGCATACAGAACATGAGTAGCCAATTCATCCGTAATTAAAGTAAAAGCAAAGGGACTCATAGCTTACCCTGGATGTAACCCTCTCATTACTAAGAACTCATTTGTCTCCCTACACACTACTTTCACCCTAGTTAGCGCTCCCTCATAAATATCTTTAATAACGTCAGTGTATCTGATTGGTACTCGTTTTCTTCCCAAAACTCACCAGATTAACTCTCTAGGGACATTATCATATGCTTTCTATAGATCAATAAAAATATGTAAAGGTCTTTCCTTTTCTCTCTAACCTTCTCCTTCAATTGTTTAAGTTAAAAGGTAGCCTCAATGCTAGACTACCCTCATAAGGCTAAACTGATTTTTGGACACTCGGGTCATTCTTTTTACCTTTGTGCTATCACTCTTTCTCATAATTTCATGGATGGTTCTTAGTTCCACGATAGTTGGAACAGTTCTGAGCATCTCCTTTATTCTTATATATAGGTGCTGCCATGCCCTTCCTCCAACATTTGGCATTTTTCTAGTCCTCAATATTTCATCAAATAATTTTGTCAACCACAATGCACCTTTCTCTCCCATGCAAAACGCTTCATTTAGAATACAATATGGTGCTAAAGTCTTTCCTATTTTCAAATTGGCTAAAGTTCCCTTCATCTTAAGAAATTTAGTCCTTTGAACATAGTAGTGTTTTCTGAACTCTCCAATAACCACATTTGCACCTGAAATAAAGCTCTCTTGGTGTTACTAAAGGTAATCTTTGTACTTGTTTGTATAATCTTATTAAAACCATTATTTTCTGAAATTGTTTGCACATTGTCTATTGCAAGGTTTAATGTACTGGGACCGGGTACTGGACCGGCGGATTGGCCAGTCTAGATCCAGTACAAAAAAAAAAAACACATTTTTGAATTAAAAAAATTGGACCTGGCCAGTCGCCAGGCCGGCGATACCGGTTGCCGGACCGGCGGTACCAGTCGTTGGTCCAAATCGAAACCGGTCTGGAACGTCCACTAAACAAATTAAAACAAAAAAAATACAGGACCGGTACCGGTTGTACCAGACCAGTCCATAATCCCGTGATACAATAGTTGGTCTTGCGGGTTGGAACCGGACCAGCCTGTACGGATTGGTACCGGCTGGACCGTAGAACCATGGTCTATTGCGACTGCTAATGATATTTTGGCATCAGAAGTTATTAGGGAGTGGTTGACGTTTGACTTTTGAGGCTTTTGGCTAACAGATTCTGGTTGGCTTGGAAGCCATCGAGGGACGATAAACTTTGACAGGTGCTCATTTGGGAACCCAAGGCTATCTGGAATTGGTGGTATCTTTATTGGATCATTGTTCAGTTTACATTCTTCATACGTTCTTGAGTCCTAAGGGGGAGGGGGAATGCTGTTAGGTCTAAGATGTGTGCGTTTGTTGCAGGATCGAGGGATTTTTTTTTTTTTTTTTTCGATTGGTGGTGGAAAGGTATTCCTTTATAGTGGTCTCTTGGCTTTCCAAATCACTGGAGTATTCTTTGAGGCTTGTTCATTTTATTTGTTTAGCTTGTGCTTTGGCTAATGGATTGAACATCTTGTTCTCTCATGTGCCAAGGCCAGAGTAATGAACTAATGGGCAAACTAACCAACTAAGGGGGGAGTTGTCGAAAATTTCTTTTCACAGGTATGCCTTCAGAGGTGGTGTTGGTTTGGGCTTTGGGGGTTGCAGATGGGAATTATGCAGTATGGCCAAAATTATGCTCATGTATTGGTCTTTGGTTATGCTCATGTATTGTTTTTTGGCTTTTTACACGTCTTTTTTCTTTACTCAGTATTTGCTTGTCTTGGGGTGGCACTGTTGTTTTTTGCGTGGTTGGCACACTCTTTATACGTTCTTTCCTGTCTTCTAATAAAATTTTCATCATTTATTAAAAAAAAAGGAATAAAAAAAGATCTTCTTGCTGAAAACATAGCCAACTAATGGTTGCATTGTTACAAAAACTAATTAACCACATTAATTTGTAAATTAAGAAAGATAGTTTAGTCTCCGCTGCTTCCAAGTGAAATTTATTTAATGACGTCATTATCATTCATGGTATGCCAAGGCTCTTTACCATTACATGCCAGGTTTTTTTAAGACTAATAAAGCTAACATTACAATTATGTCTAAGTTGTTTTTTTTTTTAAACAACATTTAAATATGTAATAATTTTTAGTATCTGCTTTTGGTATTACTCTTTTCAACATTAGATTTTATCAATTATGTAGATAGGTTATTTTCTCATATATTTGACTCATCCAATCTACTAACAGACGGACCTTATAGTTTGCCTTTAAAATCTAGTTAAACTTCTATTGCTGGTAAAATTAAATCTAGAACACCCAGTAACATCCACTAATTTGGTGCACACACACACACACATATATACACACACTCACAAGTCACAACACATATATAAATCATTAATCATTGTTAACCCTGCTTGAAGGAGACTTGAGGGAATATTAAACAAAAGATGATTTTCTGTGATGAATTGATTCCTCGACATTTGGTATACACAGATGTGGTAGATTTCCACCAGAGGTCAGGACTGCCATTCCAGTTGATGAAAGATTCGAACATATTGTCCTATCGTGCAATGCCACATCAGATCATGCAATTATTTGGATAGAAAAAGAAGCAGAAAAGGCTTTAGAGGTAAGTGGGAAGTATTTCAACATTGTTCTATTTGCAATTCTTGCTCCGAATTTTAAATTAGTTATGCCTGGAAATATAGTCGGGTTTGATGTCCTATTCCTTTCATGAAAGATCAACGAAATGTTTTCCTTGTGAATGTTGACGTTCCATTAACTTTTGCAAATTGAAACCATAGATGAACCATCAAAATTAAGCTTAATGACTCCCTCCCTTGGCGGATGCCACAATATGAACTCACGGTGGCTGTAAAAGGGGATGAGCTGGCCAAAGTCTCCCAATTACAGAAAAGGTTCAATCTTGAAATTCTTCTAAACTCATGCTGAAACACCATCTAGGATGCAACCAACTGGGTGACCGAATCAATGGTCGCTCTCAAGCCCCTGCACCTATCTTCAAATATCTTCCTGTTCCTCTCCTCTTAGATTACCCACATCTTGCCTGAAACAAAGCAATGTACATCATTCTGCCCCTCTTCCCAATCCCCTGGAAACGCCACTGATGCAAAAGCATGTCAATACGTGAAGGTATTACCCATCCCACATCAATCTTTTGCAAGAAAAAAATTCAGATTGAATATGCCACCTCGCATCCTAAAAACCATGGTTTTAAATTTCGGCGGCACGTCGCCGAAATTTAAAACCATGCTAAAAACAAATGATCCACTGACTCACCTTGGCTAAAGCATATTACACAAACATGAGGGGACATCTTCAGGTATTGCCTTATTGTTTTTAACAAATCACAAGTATTGATTTTATACAAGATAGCTGACCAAACAAAAGTATGGATTCTAGGTGGAACCTTGGCCTTCCAACTAAGGTAGAAGGCAGGAAACAAAACAAGAAGCTCCATATCCCTACGGATGACACCAAAAAAAGAGTGTGTAGAAAAACAACCCCTGACATCAGGTAGCCAGATCCTGGAATTAAAGGAATTATGATCAATGAAGACGTCCTTTAGAGATTCAGAAAGAGAAGTTAACTCTGACCTCTCAGCTGGCCTAGGGTCTCGTCTAAAATCAAGATTCCAAACTAAACCTGCCAATGAACAAGAAAGGATCTTGGACACAAAAGACTCCCAGTTGCTGGCAAGATGAAAAAGCCTAGGAAAAAGAAGGGAAAACACAGTGTCTCCCCACCATAACCACTTACCTACAAGCACCGAGTTTCAATCCTGAATGTTTCCCAAATTTAAGCCACCCTTGCTACTCTCTCTGCAAACAAGCTCCCACTTCACAAGATGATCTTTCTTGTACCTCCCTTCTTCCCACAGAAAATCTCTTTGGCACTTCTCAATCATTTTAACCACCTTGGCAGGTGCTCAAAACAACGAAAGATAATAAACTGGGAGATTAGCCAAAGTTGCTTGTGTCAGGATAATCCTATCACCTATAGACAAATAATTCTTTTTCCATGTGGCCAACCACTTTTCCAACTTCTCGATTAAAGGTTGACAGAAACTCAACTTCCTAGGACTTTCCCCTGAAGGTAGACCCAAATTCTTCATGGGCCACATAGAAACACCACACCTCAACACCCCTACACAAGCATGTACCATTTCTAATCCAACATGAATTCCTGCTAATGAACTTTTTGTTGAATTGACTCTCGTACCCGTACCATCTCAAAGCACCTTAGAATGTATTTGACCCAATATACTTGTTCCTTTCTAGCTTCAGAAATAATATCGTGTCGTCAGCAAATTGAAGATGCGATATTGACACGACATCCCGACCAACACTAAAACCCCTCACTATTCCTAGAGACTGCGCACTTGAAAAGAAACAGCTGTGGACATCCCCAACAAGTATGAACAACTGAGGAGACAAAGGGTCACCCTGATGTAGACTTCTAGATGATTGAAACAATCCTTTAACCTTACCATTTAGGATAAAGGAGAAAGAAATGTTTCTATTGCACCTTGCTACCCAACTCCACCATCTATATTCAAAACCTTTCCACACCAACACCTTATCCAAAAAATCCCACTTAACCCTGTCATATGCCTTTTCAGTATCAAGTTTGTACACTAGTCCCTGTTTTCCCAGTTGAACTCTCTCCTCCACACATTAAGTAGCAATCAAAACACTATCCAGGATTTACCTCCCTTTAATGAAAGCACTTTGGTTAATTGATACAATCCAACCTAACACCGCCCTAAATCTAATTGCTAAAACCTTTGAGATCAACTTGTATAGGCTTGTGTTAAGCTAATAGGCTGAAAATCCTTGATTTATTTGGCATCCTTCTTCTTTGGAATCAAAACTAGAAAAGTAGCATTCACCTTGTTAATGATCCCACAATGGTAAAATTCCTGAAACACCTCAAACAGGTCCTTATAAATCACCTCCCAACACTCTTGGAAAAAAGCCATTGTAAACCCATCAGGCCCCGGGATCTTAACTCTATCTAAATCCCATAGTGCACTCCTTATATCCTCTAATTCAAATGGTCTTTCTAGCCAAGATGCCTGTTCTGCTGTGATTTTAAGGCAGTCTAGGTTGCTAATATTGAAACTCAGTTACTTCTAGTTCAGAATTATACATATCAGAATAGTAGGATGGTAAAGCATGCACATTGCTTCCTCCTCTAATAGGGTCGAGCCGTCTACTTCCAAGGACCATATAGCATTGTTTCTAGACCTCCCATTAGCAACTTTGTGGAAAAACGTGTATTTGCATCTCCTTCTTTAATCCAAATTAATCTAGAGTTTTGTCTCTAACTTGTCTCTTGCTTTAAGATCAAATCTAGATTAACTTTCCACTCATTTTCCTCCGAAATCTCTTCCCAGGATAAAGCTCTAGATTGTTCGGTTAAGTCCAGACGCTCGATCTTGTTTAAGGCTCCTCTCTTTCTATGGTTCACATCTCTGAAGGACTCCCTATTCCACTCCTTGATCCGCTTTTCAACTCTCTAAGGCCAAACATAAACCTATGACCATAATGTAAAGGATCGGCCGGTCCAACTCGGGATCGGTTAGGGACGATCCGAGATCCTTGGCCGATCCCAAAAAATATTAAAACAATATCGACTTGGCCGAGTCCGTGACAAATCGGCCAATCCGTCACGAAATTGGCGAGTCGGACCAGACGATCCATTCTAGATCGTCCGTCCACCTTTTTAAAAAAAATAAAGAAATAAGAGGAGCCCACTTGGCTTGACATGGGACAGAATTTTCCAGACACACACACACACACAGACACACACACACACACACACACACACAGAGAGAGAGAGAGAGAGAGAGAGAGAGAGAGAGAGATGCAGATTTAATGGATTTACAGCAGAGAGCGAGAGAGAGAGAGAGATGCAGATTTAATGGATTTACAGCAGAAAACAACTAACAAAAAAGATGGATAAGGAAAGAAGACTGTAGATTAAAGGATGAATTGAAAATAGTTGGCTTTAAGGTTTCTGCAAGACCAAAGAACCTCAGACCTGTTGATCTCTGATATTTTTTTGTTTAGAGTAAATAAAAAGCTCCCTATTACAACTCAATAAGTAGGATTTATACCTCAATTGCTACTGTTGCCCTAAGTGATGAAAAAGTCAGATCTAACCTCAACGTAAAGGATTCATGTGACCTGCACATGACTCTTAAAATGAACTAGGATCCTGAAAAGACTTAATGTCACTAGTTCCTTGTAGGCTCCTGCATCAACCTCTTGGACTAGAGAAAACTCTGCTCTGGCGAGAAAGTACGACTATATTCAGCATGCGCTTTCGGATCAACGCGTTTCAGCTCTTCCTCAGCAATCCATGTACTCTCAGTAGCAGGTTTTCCCAACCACTTCACCAAAAATCGTCTATACATATTCCCTCACCGGAATCTGACTTCCTTCACATCCAATTTATCTTCTACAGCTTCTGGTGGTTTCTTAGGATGTTGTTCTACACTTGCCCGAGTTTGGTTCATCACTCCCGTCAAACCCATCAAAAGCGTGCAAGTCAGCAACATTAAATATCGGGCTGATCTGCAGGTCAGATGGTAGCTCTATAATATATGCATTGGATCTAATCTTTTTTTGCACCTTACAGGCCCATATTTCTTAGCCTTCGGCTTATGATATGTGCCTTTAGGGAACCTCTCCTTCATTAAATGAACCAACACCAAGTCTCCTTCATTAAACTCTTTCAAACGCCTAGGCTGGTTTGTTGATTTCTCATAAATGTTGTTACTGGTTTCAATGGCAGCACGTACTTCTTCATGGATTCGCCTCACATGATCAGCAGAAGCCTCACCATCCTCAATTACTCTAACTTCCTGAGGTAAAGGAACAAGGTCCAATACGTGTTGTGGCCTGTAGAAATAGGCAACCTCAAAAGGGGTCTTCTTAATTGTGTGCCCAATCTTCTCCACAATGATCACCAAAAGTGCCCCACAAATTTAACATCTCTGTCTGACACAATCAAAGTTGGAACTCCATGAAAGCAAACAATCTCCTTGAAGAATAAATCTGCCGCCTGTGATGCATCAACTGTCTTTGAACATGGTATGAAATGTGCCATCTTCGAGAAACGGTCTACGACAACAAAAATAGAATCATGTCCCCTTGCTGTCCGTGGTAATCCCAACACAAAATACCTACTAAGGTGTATCCATGGTGCATCTGGCACTGGTAATGGAGTGTACAATCCTGTGTTCTGAGTTTTCCCCTTCGCCATTTGACATACTCTACACATTTTCACAAAATGTTCTACATCATGATACATCTTGGGCCAAAAGTAAGGATCATTCACCATTGCAAGTGTTTTGTCCCTTCCAAAATGACCACCATGTAGCTCCTTTATAATCTGCTCACGAAGTGATCCTTCTGGATTGCATAATTGATTGCCTTTAAATAGGTAACTTTCATGTAAAATACATGGGCAAAATCTGTTGCTTCCTGGCTCCTTCAGTTTCTCCAACACGTGTCTAAAATATGGATCACTTTGGTACTAATTTTTCATATCCTCGAACCTTACAACTTGTGTCTTCATGTTTGTCAATAGCATTGTTCGACGGCTAAGTGCATCTGCCACAACATTGGACTTCCCAGATTTGTGCTTTAAGGTGAATGTGAACTCTTGCAAAGTTGAACTCCACTCGACATGCCTTGGGCTCAGTTTCTTCTGCGAGTTTAAATACTTCAATGCTTGATGAGCTGAATGCACCACAAACTCTCGTTGTAACAGATAATGTCGCCAATGCTGAAGTGCTCACATTAAAGCATAGAATTCAAGGTCATATGTTGAGTACCTCCTCTTCGCATCTATAAATTTCTCACTGAAAAATGTTACTAGTCACCTTCTTGACTGAGAACTGCCCCAATCCCCACATGGGATGCATCACATTCAACCACAAATACCTTCTCGAATACTGGTAGCACAAGGATCGGGGCTTGAGTCATGGCTTGTTTGACCTGTTGGAAGGCTTTCTCTGCTGATTTTGTCCCACAAAGGTATTCCCTTTCAAGCATTCCGTAATAGGACTTGTGATTGCACTAAAATTCCGCACAAACAGCCGATAGAACGAAGCCAAGCCATGAAAATTACGGATATCTCCCATGGATTGCGGTGTAGGCCAATCTGTAATAGCCCTCACTTTCACGGGATCTGATTGTAATCTTTCTGCTGAAACAATGTAGCCCAAGAATACAACTTTGTTGCACAAGAAAGAGCACTTTTTAAGGTTAACATAAAGGGCCTCCTTTTGAAGAACATAAAGAACTTGGTGTAAATGATTCAAGTGCTCTTCCTTAGAACGACTATAAATTAGAATGTCATAAAAGTAAACAACAACAAATGAACCCAAGAAAGGATGTAGTACCTCTGTCATAGCATGCATGAAGGTGCTAGGGGCATTGGATAAGCCAAATGGCATTACAAGCCACTTGTACAAGCCAACAGGTGTTTTGAAAGCCGTCTTCCACTCATCTTCGTTTCTCATTCTTATTTGGTGATAGCCGCTCCTTAAGTCAATTTTAGAGAACACATTCGATCTGACCAGCATATCTAACATGTCGTCTAATCTAGGAGTCGGAAATCTGTATTTGATTGTAATCTTATTAATAGCACGACTATCCACGCACATCCTCCATGGTCCATCCTTCTTTGGTGTCAACAATGCTGGAACAACGCATGGGCTTTTTACTTTCTCGTACTAACCCCTTGGCTATTAAGTCCTCCACTTGTCTTCTCATTTCAGCCTTATGTGCAGGGGGCATACGGTATGCAACCAGATTTGGTAAAGCTGCTCCCAGAACCAAATCAATTGCATGTTGAACACTTCTCAATGGTGGCAAACCACTTGGCAATTCCACAGCCATCAACTCCTTGAAGTCTCCCAATAGTTGTTGAATTTCTTGTGGGAAATTAGAATCTTCTTCATGTTGATTTTCCACACTTCTACCAATCGGCATATATATTACCCCAATTTCTTGACTTTCCTCTTCAAATTGTCGAGCTGTGAAAAACCCAGTAACCTTGCTGTTCTTGGGGTTATTGGCTGTTTCATCCCTTAAAAGGATGACAGGTCAGCTTCTTTCCATCTCTCCTATAGGTGTAGGTGTTCTCCTTGGTTAAGTGGTCCATGTCATGGTCGAACAACCACGGCCTCCCAAGTAAAATGTGGCATGCATCCATTGGGACAACATCACACCATGCTTCATCTTTATAATTATTTTCCAAGGTAAAATGCACTAAACAACGGATAGTAACCGGAACTTCATTACCTCTACGAAACCAAGCAACCTTGTATGGATGTGGTTGCCTCTCTGTTGGCAGTCTCAACTTCTCCACTGCCACTTTAGTGATGATATTTTCGCTGTTGCTCCCAATCAAAATCACATTACACACCTTGCCACCACAGGTAACACGTGTTCGGAAGGTGTTTCGACGTCGCCAATCTTCTGTATCATTCTGTTTTGGTGCTGTTAAAATTCTCCTAACCACCAAACTTTGTCTTGTGGCTGGTAGTACATCAACTTCCTCCTCTTCATCTCCATAATCATCAAAGATTGGATTCCCCATCTCTTCTTCTTCACCTTCAACTAAGTGTACTCTTCTGTGTGGACATGAGTATGATGCATGGCCTCTCTCCCCGCATTTGAAACAACGAGAAGTGTTACTGTTGTCGCCACGAGATGAGCTAGTATTGGTAAGTCCATGAGGTCCGACTCTAGCTGGTTCCTTCCCTTTCTCACCTCAATCAAGACCACCAGTAGCCTACAACCCAATTGGACTTGATATGGCAACCCCTTTGTCACCACGCCGAGTCGTTTGGTCCCTCCTAGAATTACAAACAGCAACTGAACCTTGCTGATTAACAGACCCAGCTGTGCGCATAGCCAATGGTTTATTTGGCCCAAGTCTTTGTATC
>JAUPMG010159045.1:0-10855 GCA_031762675.1 Pachysandra terminalis | reverse complement strand
ACAACCTATCAAGAGATAGCATCGCAGATGCTTATTCTAGGAAAAGATAAGATAATGACTATCCTATAGAAATTAAAAGATAACAACTAATCAACTAAGAGTTCTAAAGAAAGAGAATTCCTAAGAACGCAACTATTGTGAAACTCTGACTCAGCCTATCCGTAGGCACATAACATTTTCATCGACATCAGTGAATTCGTTGTAGACAATCGAAAAACATGGTAGCATTACAACCAATCACGTAAAATAGCATTCAATCAAACCAGTACACATTTAGAATTTCTCTATCTTGATTCTAAACAGTGAGGAAAGAATAAATGAGAAAAACAATAAACTCATGAACTACATGAGTGCAAGTATATACCAGGAAGAACATCGTCAAATGAAGGAAAGATCTCCGAATTAGGAATACACTGAGACTGCAATTGAGCCTGAGCCTGAGAAATCAAGTGCCCATAATCTGCTCCTTTACTCTTCGGCACAGTTACGTCGCTGAATCGGTTCTTGCTCACGAGCGTTGGATCTTCTGAACCCGAATCGAACTCTTCCTCATAGCGATCCCTATTTGAGGGGAGTGCCGATTGGCGAATTCTCTCTCTGGCTTGCTTTCCTGGCGGTTTCTTTGCAGTTCCGGCACTAGTACCGGCAACTGCCGGAGCTTTGGATGTTTGGTTTGGATGAGATTTCTTAGTGTGGTGTTGAGAATGAGCTCTCTTCGATTTCGCCAAAGCTTTTGTATCCATGCCACTCGGCACCGTTAGGGTTTTTAGCAAGAGCTTAAATCGAAACTCAGGAATCCTCTCTAGGGTTTTCAGAGGTTCAAAGCAAAGAGATCAAAGGCTTAAAAGAATGCTTTCAGAATCCAAAATTTCCCGCTTTCATATTCAAGATGACGGATTACGAGAGAAAAAACCTAGATGCAAAACAAAGAACTCGGTCAATAACCAGACGGATAGACTCGGACTACGCTGAGTCGGCAAACAGTGACGTTGGGGCTGGCCGCTGGCCTAATCTAACCGGTGTACATGGGCCGTGCCTTGCTTGGGTTTCACGGACCGTGGCATGGACACAGTACGGAAAGGCCCGATATATCCTGATAGAATGTGAAAAGGCTCAAGCGTGGGTATGATATGGAAAGGTCCAGTTATGCCATGATCGCGGGAATGTGTACCAATACAATTAGGGCTGTCAACCTCGGCTCAGGATCGGGCTCGGCTCATATGAGCTGAGCTTGTGCTCTATAATTAGGCTCGTGCATCGAGCTTGACCCCAAAAAAAAGCTCATTATCGTAATGAGCTTGAGCGTGGGTAAGCTCGATTGTGTTAAAGCTAGCTTGGTTTATATATAAAATTATTTATCTATATTCTTACATCTTTTATTATATATTAATATGAAACATATATGTTATTATATTATATTTTATATAATAATAATCATCAACTATAATATTGATGTATTTGGATTAAACTAAGTGTCTTTATGAGCCGAGCCTTTTATGCTCCTAGTTTTTTGCGAGTCATGTTTTTGTGAGCTGAACCTGAGCCAAAAATATTTTAACGAGCCCTAAGACGAGCCTGAGCCCTAAAACTTTTAACAAGCCTTGCTCAAGGTTTACAAGTTCTAGCTGAGCCAGCTAAACTCGTTTATGATCCTAAATACAATGTGAACAGACCCAAACACGCACACAGTACAACAAGGCCCAATCGTGCCACGGACAGCTGGCCTTTCCAGGCATGGGTTCCCGCACGTCGACCCACCCCGACATGTTATACATCCCTAGTTGGCTGGTTAGATATTTAAGAGTGTGATGTGAGTGAAACAACACAGAGGGCAAAATCCTAAAAAACTTAATTTCTCTTACGTTTAAAACTAAAAATAGTTTTGAAAGGCATTCTATAAAAAGTTTTGAACTGTATCTAGCATATTACATTCTTGGAATTATGTATATTTTTAGTGGAAAGCAAAATTTTATATTTGTGAAATAAAATTTTATCTAACCAACCAAACACACCTTAGCTACTATGGTCTTAGGGACTTGAAGAGTTAAGCATAACCCGATATGGAACAGGAATCCTCCAATATTTCCTACTATAAAATTTGTAATTGATTTTTATGAAGTGATAACATATATTATTTTAAAATAAATGGATCATTCACATACTTTGCACTATAAAATTTGCAATTGGTTTTTATGAAGTGATAATATATATTATTTTAAAATAAATGGATCAACCACATACTTTGCTATAAGAAATTGTGAAGGAAAATGGTGTACACGATGTTAAGAAAGAAAGATAAACAAGATGGAGAAGACATCAAGCACACACAAGACACAAATTTACATGAGTTTGACAAATAGTACCTACGTCCACGAATACACACACCAGATTTTAATGTTCTCCAAAGCTCAGAAAAAGTGTTACAAGGAACAGTCACAAAAAAGTAAGATAAATATCTTGTTGTTAGGGTTAAACAAAACAGTAAATAAAATTATTATTATTATTAACCTTTGACCTCTAGAAAACTCGATCAACAGAGTCGACAGTTGTTGCATCATCAATATTTCCTGAATGCCTCAGTAGCATTAGTTTCCACATAACAATAGACGAGATGTGCCCATCAACCCCTTAAAAAAAAAACGGAGAGAGAGAGAGAGAGAAGAAAGAAAGAAAAGCCTTTATGAAGCATTTCCTCAAATAATAATAATAAAAAAGGATAATTTATGCATAAATTGCAAAGACCTCCTTTCACTTTTCAAAAACAACACTAACCCCTTTTTAGAAAACGTTTGTTAAATGAGTTAACTTTTTTTTATAATTCACTTAAATGCCATCTGTTTTTAACTTTTCTCCTTTTCCAACAAAGCCCAACCACCCTTCTCTCTCCCTCTCTCTCTGTTACACAAACGATCCCCTATTTTCTCCACTTCAGCACCACCCAATATAACTCTGCCATGTTTTCAACATGAACCACATCGTAATACGGAATCCTGGCATCAATTAATCTGGAAACCGGCTGTTCAAGTTAAGTTAGGATAAGGTTAAAGGTATATAACACACCAGGTTTTGTGAGTAATCCAAACTCAGATATTTTCACCATTGTTAGCTTTAGAGGAATCTGAACATTATCTCAACAACATAGTTTACCTGTATCTGACAAAGCTTTGCTTGGATTCAAGCTATTTCAAAAAATCAAGCTATTTGGTATAGGCTGGTCATGAAATAACTATTTTGATTTTTTTTAAAGAAGGCAATCAAATATAATACAGAACTTTAGAAGAGGGGCAAGCTCTTGTCAGAAGAACAAGGAGGACTTCATATAGAACATTAATGCCTTCGGGACAAAGAAACAGAGTACACCTCTATCACGACTCACCACAATGTGCACGTTAGAGAAGCCCGGTATCCTCTTCTTTCTAACGCTCATGGACGACGATGAGAATCAGTTAGACCCTAACCTCATTGCCTTGAATTGATCCGCTCTGCGCCAAGTCTGTGCTGAAGCTACCACCGACTCATCAGCTCTGGTCACCTCCAATAAGGGCAAGTTCTTCTCTAACGACTTAGATCTCGCCTGGGTGCAAGCTGCCGGTCCGGTTTCCACAGTCGGCTCCAACACATGGACCAAAACTTCATAAAGCTCGTCGCCAATCTGATTTCACTTTCGATGAGTACTCTTTCGAAGCGAAAACGATATTAATTACCAAGTTTGGTCGATTGTTTTTTAATATCATGTATTATTTATATATAGATCTCTTCTATCTCCTTGTGCATGTTCTGGATTCTATAATATCTCAATGTTCTAGAGATCATGTTCTTTTGGGTTTTGAGTTCTATGGAATTTCCTTCTTAGATCTATTAAAAGCTTGATTTTAGCTTTTTAATTCGAGTTTTCTGATTTGACTCTGTATGATGATTTAAGTTTAAATCATGGGATTTTTTTCTAGATTAATCAAAGAAGAAAGTGTTTGTGTTTCAAAATTTTATCTTAAGTCAACAAGATAGTCAACGTTAGTTTTTTAGGATATAATCGTTACTTTAAATTCTTATAACACAAAAAGGGTATTTTTGTCTTTACATTTTGCTGACTTCAATGTATTCCATCCAACCTTTACGAAGGTTAACTGAAGAGAGGTAAGTGTGACCATTCTTCAAACTTAAAGGGAGGTCATTGTTGTTTTTGAAAGGTGAAGGGAGGTCTTTGTAATTTGCACAAACCTCAAGAGAGGTATATGTAAATTATTCTAAAAAAAAGCATACGTAGAGTGGGTAATGACCTCGTTAAGAAAGCTACAACTATTTTTTATTCCGATTTTAGACAAATCTTTCTATGCCCGTGTATGTGCTTAATTAAGTGAAACAAATAATCACTATCAATCATTCAATTAATAGTGATTGCTTTGATTCAGGTTGTTCAAACTTCCAATCAAATTCTTCTTATGCATTGCCTCTAAAGGCAATTCAAATCTAATCTTTGAATTCAACATCGAAAAGTTTTGTTCTTAGTGGCCTTTGCAGTGCCCCCATTCACCTGAGGAGGTCACTTTCTAGCAAGTCTATGTTTTCACCCTCTCTCTCTCTCTCTCTCTCTCTCTCTCTCTCTCTCTCTCTCTCTCTCTGCAACTTTCTTCTATAAAGGCAATAATGAGTCTACGGTATCCTTTCTCCTGAGATACATATAGAGAATAGCTGTTCTTTTAGCTTTGCTTTCCAGTCCAAAAAGAGAATCCTTTATATACTTTCACACAGGACAATGCATATTGGTCACAATATCATTTGATTGTGGGATTTATTTTGGTTCCCTCCTTCATTTCAATTTAATAAGAATATTAATACTGTGTTCTCACACTCACAAATGATGGCTACAGCTTCCTCAAAACATCTTAATTTGACCAACATGAGCTCATCAACAGATAGAGAGAAGTATATATTGACTTGGTCAATCTAGTACAACTAGATGCCATCAATATCATTCACTAGTACTGGACATATACATACAACTCATGAAGATATCCAACTCATGAAGATATATTAAGAATGCAATTTTATGAAGAAGCTGATCTCCTCCCCACTTGCACATTGATTGAATTGTTCAATTGGATGATCATAAGCATCTAAAAATCTAACCTAGAATTGAAAACCTTACAAAACACTTTTGTATGGAATGATCATCAATGGAGATTACTGTTACTTGGGACTCAAATCTATCCCATGTTGTAGAATACTCACATCCAGATGATTATTTAATAACCAGACTTGGGATTGAGTTTAATTGCATTAATGTTGGATCATGCATGTTGTTCTGTTAGAGATAGTGGGTGACTCATATTCACTAGTCTCTAGATCCAAAGGGACCTAAGGGTCCCATGGGAGAGGTCCTTTCCGGGTTACGGGTAACTTGTTGTTCCGGGTTAGCACCATAGGATTGGAGGTGTTGGAGACCGAGCCCCTAAGGTACGATAATGGTATATTGGGGATATGTCTTATATATCGGGTAGTAGAATAAGTTGTAACCCTAATTCGTTTTTGACACTGTGAATACTTCTTCTCTCCCGTGGATGTGGATTTTGCCGAACCACGTATATCTGTGTGCATTATTTTGATCTTCGTTTTACTGTATTTATTATTATTGCTTGATCCCAATCAACATGCTGCAACAATGAGATCTTAGATTGATCGTTCCCAGCTATTCTGTCAATGAGTAATTATAAAAATTAAACTTCTGCCAAGAAAAACCAGTCCATCTTGATCATTTGTTAGAGAAAAGTTAACCATAATATCGATAAAGATCAAAGCTAAAATGTTGAAGAATATTCAAATGCCCCACTAAAAGTTTGGTAAAAATTGAATCAGCCCATCTAGAATCATACCGCATTGAACACAAAACATAATAATAATAATTCTCATGATAATAATAATTGAAGGTTTAATTTCTGTAAAGGCATATATTCTCTAACTTTTGTTAAACAAAAGCATATGGGATTCTTTAATAGCTTATCTGGGTCCAGAGCTACTCTCTTTTTGGGACATTTATAAAAAAAGTTGCTCATTGTGACCTAGGAGGGAGGCAATATATCAACAGTGAATATATATGTTCCTACAATCACAATATCAGAAGAGATTACCAAGAGAATGCTAAACCCATTCTTATAATCATTGTATAGAAATTAAAATGCCATTGCACCATCCTTGAATAGGTTCTGAATTTATACATATATATAACGAGAGAGAGAGAGAGAGAGAGAGAGTATTTTTCTTTCTTAATGTCATCCCTTCATATGCAACATTACAATGTTTGATCTTTTGGGAAGGTGAATGTGTAGTTGGGAACACCTCAATCCTTGAAAATAGGAAATGCTTTTGGAGACTTGTTTGGGGAATACCATCAAAAAACACATAAAATAACCAGTCTTCCCTCTAACATTCAATTAGTTACCAAAAAAACAAACATACCCTCTATGACAACGTTTTGTTTTTTCCCAAATCCTTCCCTCTCAGATGGCTCAAATCTCTAATTTGAAATTAAGTTTTACCATTATTTTAGTTACTAGTCTGGAAACTGCCAAAGAGATAAAGATAAAAAGCTGTTTTTAGAGAGAGAGAGAGAGAGAGTGAGAGCTTAATTATTAAGTTATTATTCTTTCTTTGAAACTCAATAAACCTGTGGGAGTAGTAAGGGAATCTCAAAAGCCTTGAAAGTTGAAGCATTTGAGAGTGTCGGAGAGGGAGAGAATATTCTTGGACCACCACAGTACAACAGCAAAACTCCAAAACTTATATACTAAAGAATATTACAAAGTAAAGTTTCTCTATAAAACATCATTAGATTACGATTAAGGCTATCAGGAAAAAGTCAGCCCACAAGGGGACGACTGCTCACTCTCCTAAAAATTCACTGCCTTTGTCAGTTCTCTGTCTTTTAACCCGTTCTTAATTTCTTCCTTGCACTTGTTATTATTACCATATGATGAGCTTCTTCCTTGCCCTTGTTATTATTACCATATGATGAGCAAGAAGACTATCATGCTGCACCCCACTATGGTAGATGATCTTGATCGTTGAGAGAGATATTTGTTGTTATATATTGACTTAGACGTCTCCAATATTAGCCATAGCTAAGGATGCCATTGTCCTCAAATATATATATATATATATATATGACGATTGTACGGCCGCTGCGATATCCATTTTTTGGGGCGAAAAATGATGATCCCCGCAAATAATCCGCTGGTAATACAAATTTTTTTGTAGCCGCGACTAGGACTTGATCCTGCGACCTCCCACTTAAAGGGGGCAATGCCATGTCAGACACCCTAAAATTATCAGTTTTAGATGTGGATTATGGAAGGGGATGCTAGAGAGAGAGAGAGAGAGAGAGAGGCAATTTGTGTGTGTAACCTATACAGTAAACGTTTATTGAATCATCAGTTAGAGAAGTGACTTTCATACTGATTTGGGTGGGGTTCTTTTAATATCTATTTAAATTTGGTGAAAGGGAGTAACTGTAGAAAAACACAACAAAAGGCAAGCATATTATGGGATAATCATTCCAAATGGGAAAAGCATGGAAACTCACTTTCTTCCCACCCCATCATATGTGTCATCATGCACCTTTGGGTATAGCCACTCCAGTCTTCACCCCCTCCAACTTTAGCTTTTCACCACTTCCCAGAAAATAATACTACTCTACTCAGACCAAAAGCAGATAATAAAACTGCAGAGAGAGAGAGAGAGAGAGAGAGAGAGAGAGAGAGAGCTCCAATAGTAAGCTAAGTTTAATGAGTTTACAACTATTATAAATTAAGGTGCCCATACTCTTGGTTTCCTCTTAATCATATCTTTATCACTCCCTTGTTGGTTTTCTCTTGTCCAGCTTTCTTCTGGACTGACAGAGAACATGCTGAGATGTTAAACAATATGGCAGGAGAAGCAATCACAAGCTCTTTCAGTCAAAACCCTATTGGTGGATCCAACCCTCCCATCATAAAAAAGAAGAGAAACCTCCCTGGAAACCCAGGCAATCTTCTCTTCTTCATATCACATACATAGATTTAATCTTTTATCATTATTATTTTGCTTTATATGTAGCTTTCATGGTTATGTCTATATTGATTGATATTTATGTTTGAGATACACAGATCCTGAAGCCGAGGTCATTGCCTTGTCGCCGAAGGCTCTCATGGCTACCAACAGATTCTTGTGTGAAATCTGTGGAAAGGGTTTTCAGAGAGATCAAAACCTTCAACTACATCGACGAGGACATAACCTTCCATGGAAGCTCAGGCAAAGGAGCAGCAATGAGCCGAGGAAGCGTGTCTACGTATGTCCGGAGAAGAGCTGCGTTCACAACCACCCTTCAAGGGCTCTTGGAGATCTCACTGGTATAAAGAAGCACTTCTGTAGAAAACATGGAGAGAAGAAGTGGAAGTGCGAGAAGTGTTCGAAGCAATATGCTGTACAATCAGATTGGAAAGCGCATTCGAAAACCTGCGGCACTAAGGAATATAAATGCGATTGTGGGACTCCTTTCTCGCGGTAATTAATCATCGTTCTTATCTTTCTTTCTATAGTACTAATTAGTTTGGAACACTATATATGCCAAGTATCGATCAAACACCCAAAGAAGAAAAATCAAAGAAAGGAAGCATGAAGGTGATATATGAGTTTCACTGTTTTTGTTTCTAGTTCTATGACAGGAAAAATATGATGAGTACTCTTTCTCTGTGATTTGGAATTTAGGTCAAAATTACAAAAAGGAGCACAGTGAAGACAAATAGATTGTTAGAAAGACATATATTGTAAATTTTTTATCTATATATTTTCTGTCATTAGGATCTCTTTGTCAACTGAATGGAGGTCTTGTAACTCACTTTTGTTTTTTCTTAATTTCATGATCGTAACTGATATCGATGTTCTTTATCTTTAACGTATGATCTTGGATCAAACCCGCGACCTATTGGTTGCAGTGAGGATGTCAACAAGATCAGATTCATGTTACAGTTTATATATCCTAGCTAGCATGATTATGTTGTTATTTTGTTCTCAGAATTTTGTTTCTCTAATGTCCTTTCTTCCTTCTGAGTCACTCTTATGTTTTTTTCTTTTTTTTTTTAATGCAAACAGGAGAGATAGCTTCATCACACACAGGGCCTTCTGTGATGCCTTAGCAGAAGAGACAGCTAGAGTAACTGCAGCATCAAATATCAACAATGCAATAGCCGCTGGCAATATCAATTATCATTTTATGGGAACTACACTAGGACCTAATATGGTGCAACATTTCTCTTCTGTATTCAAGCCAATAATACCAAACAGTGAAGGAGCAATTGATCCCATTAGACCAGGAGAACTCTCTCTGTGGATGGGCCAAGGATCCCAAGGCAGTGAGGCAATGATCAATAATCTCCAAGAGATCAAACAAATTGGATCTGGGAATTCAGGAACTTTGTACGGCAATCCGTTTGCTTTGTCTTCGAGCCCTCCAAAATCCGATTATGAACTAAATTGGGGAGAACAAATAAGCAACTCACTACCATTGAGCAACATTAAAGAAATTAGTAGTCCTCAGCTTACAAGTGCTCCTTCTTTGTACAGTACCCAACACCAGCACCATCAAACACCTTCCGCGAACATGTCGGCAACGGCTTTGTTGCAGAAAGCTTCCCAAATAGGATCGACTTCGACCGACCAATTGCTCTTTGGGAATTATGGTGTCAAGTGCAACAACAATCAAGTTGTTGAAGAAGGAAATAAGTACAATGGGTTGTTTGGTACAACCCTGATACCCACAATAGAGAATTCAGTGAAGGATGTTTCTACACTGAACCATTTGCAGATGTATCCGGCGAAACGCCGTAAAACTCAGAAGGATGATGATATAGGAGGAGAGCAAACTAGGGATTTCCTAGGGATGGGTAGTACTGTTCATACCATCTTCCATCCATTTTCAATCAATGGATGGATTTGAAAGTGAACATGTTTCTCAATGGAATGCAAAATAGATATAATAAAGCAAGATTGAAGAGGGAGATTATATTATTTGTGAACTTTGCAGTGGCTAGATGGGAGCTAAAAGATATGTGCTTAGAAAAATATTCTAGTACTGTTGAAGGAGGAGATCCAGGCATATTCTCTTTGACACAGAAAGCTGCTCCCTTTAAATGGTGGCTTTTGTATAGATAAAAAAAAAGGGGGGGAGAGAGTAGTGGGAACAAAGCAAGAGCTCCTTTTGGAATCCATTATTGCATTATTTCATATCTATCATGGCTGTAGTCTTATCAAACTGTATTTAATTAAAGGAGTATTAAGTGGTAAAAGGACTGGATTTTTATTTCAAATAGGCCCAGATCGGTACTTGTAACTTTACACGTATCTAGCTTTTACACAATCATGCAGATTTGTGTTATATATGCAATATTGACAGAGACCATAGCATGTTTAGGTAAGGTTTAATGGGCCATAGACTCATAGTACATGATAATTAGAAGGAAGCACCGATATTTATAAGAGAACTTCCATCTCTCAGTCGTTAGTCTCGGAGGAAATGAGGGTTTTAGACACGATGAGAAGAGGAAAGAGATGTAATGGGTTTTTTTTTTTTTTTTTTGTAATGAAATGTAAAATGAAATAAACAGTAATTAAGGTTTAGTTATAATGCACCGTGCAGTCGATTTGCCCACATAATCATCCCTAAGGGCGTCAAGAAGGAAATTTGGTGGTCTAATTCTCCAAAAGCAAGAGCCAGAACTGATGGCATGATTTGCAAGAGTATCAGCTGCGTTGTTGGCTTCACGAAAGCAGTGCGAGAGGCGGACAGACACAAAGCAATCCATGATAGATCGTGCTTCTTCTAGTA
>JAUPMG010159044.1:0-24511 GCA_031762675.1 Pachysandra terminalis | reverse complement strand
GAAATCAATCAACGGTCACAAAATTCAACAGCAAGCCATATCAAAACAGAACAACTAAAGGCCATTGACACAACTCAAGGAAACACTACAAAAACAACCGTTTCAAACAAAAACAAAACAACTAAAACCTAAAAAAAAAAAAAAACAACAACAACTAAAGGTCATTGACACAACTCAGAGAAACACTACAAAAACCACTGATTCAAACAAAAACAGCCTTAGGATTCACATAAAAGCATCAAACATCTCAGTAAAAAAATCAGAACTCCTTGTTCAGATCCATCCACCCATATTCTCATCAAAGCCAACATATCTGAAGCATTTCAAATGGAGACGGACTCAATAATCAGCTAAACTGGAGAAGAAAAGCAACTTTAAATTAGAAACCATGAAGAAGAAAATCTTATACGAATCAAACATAACGGAAGAATCGTGCCTTCGGCTTTGCTAATGGTCTGTGGCTCAAAAAACGTAAAATTTACAGGGAAGAAACTAATGTGACGAGTAAAGTTGCTTGAGGGAAGAATTTATAATGCAAAAGGAAGAATTGTTCGTACTTGGATATCCCAATTCTCAAGCATAATCTGATTAAAACTAATCCGCTAATATAACGTTTTATCTAACACTGTCATCGTTGTTGTTGAAATGGATTCAATATCTTCATCCAACTTCCTGCGTAATCTGAGGATAGGGATAAAGATGCACGTAATTATAAAACTATAAAGGGGGTAAAGTTGTATTTATAAATATCACTTAAGTGATCCATGACTTCCCTCAAACACAATTTTTAAGAAGCCGGTTTCCCCGACTTCTCTAAATTTGACTTTCCAAAGAAGCCCTTGTGCTTAAAGAACTTCTAAAAGATGTCACCAAACACCCAAGTATTGGGTAAGAAGTCCTTTTAGGTCTAGGAAGGGATTCCTGATCCATAGGAAGCTGCGCCAAACGGACCCAAAACATAGGCTATTTTTTTTTTGTTTGGGTTAAATAAAACAAACTCCATTAATACAAAACAAAATCAGTTCAAAATCTGATGTCATTTGTGTTATTTAACGCTGCATAGATGGCATTTCTCAAAAATCTGTACATAAATGGCAACAATCCCTCTGTAACCCATAAATTTTCCCGCCAGGTTGAACGATGACATTTTGAGAGTGGGAAAGAGGAGCCGAATCGTCTCCAAACTACAAACCTAAGCTTCCCAATCCTTCATCTTCCGATGATTTTGAGTTTTTGCTTTCCCTTCGCAGATTTGAAGCTTCGGTTCGATCTACAGATTGATCCTTAAGTTTTTATCAATGGAGATACAAGTAAAATCACTTATTTGCATATATACTTTTGATAATTCGTAGGGAAATAATGGAATCGATCCTCAAATGACGTTGGACTATAAACAGTCGATCGTTTCTTCGATTTCTTCAAGAGAAGTTGAAATGGAAGCAAAAGAGGTTGTCGTTGCAATAATCTGTAGAGAGTAGAGTTAGTGATACTCATTGAAGGTGTTCGGGACTGCATGAAGTATCATTGGTATGCACATGCTACTATGCAGGAGATTAAATTAAGTATGAAATCTTTTGAACAGGTCAGGATTACTCATGTATATAGGGAATGACATAGTGTTGCGGATGCATTAACTAAGCTCAATCAATTAGATGTGGAGGGCAATGTTTGGGTTGATCATTTTCCCTAAATAAGTTATACCATTGTTAGATATTAATATAATCTTATTTCGCTACCAAGATAAATAAATAAAAGAGTAGGTGAATATTCTTATCAATACCAAATAAAGAAAAAGGTCGTGAATTTAGTTCCAAGATAAGTATTTTTTGAGGCTTTAAAACATACGTTATTTCTTTTTTGTTTTTGGTTAAAATAAACAAACTCTATTAATGCAAAACAAAGCCAGCTCAAAATCTGATGATATTTATGTTATTTAACATCGTATAGATGGTATTTTTGAAAGATCTGTCCATAAATGACAACAATCCTGCTGTAAGCCAAAGATTTTCCCGCCTGGTTGAACGATGACATTTTGAGAGTGAAAAAAGGAGTCGAATCGTCTCCAAACTAAAAACCCTAGCTTCCGAATCTTTCAATCTTCCGACGATCTCGAGTTCTTGCTTTCCCTTCGCAGATTTGAAGCTTTGGTTTGATCTACAGATTGATCCTTGAGCTTCATCAATGGAGGTGCAAGTACAATCACTTCCTTGCATAGATACTGTTGATAATCCTTCTGGAAATAACGGGATGGATCCTCAAATGGTGTTGGACTGTAAACAGTCGATGGTTTCTTCGATTTCTTCAAGCGAAGCTGAAATGGAAGCAAAAGCGGTTGTCGTTGGAGTGACAGAGAAAGCTTCTGTGGAGAGGAGAGTTAGTGCAAGGTTGCAGAACCGAGTTACGAAGCCGTGTTATAATCTTTCACGGAAGGAGTCGATGGACCCTCCGAAAGATAAAACTAGTCGTAAGAAAAGCAAAGTAATTCACAAATGGAAAGAAGGTTCTCCGAATTCGGGTGAAAAGGACGTAGTAGGTTGTTTAAATCCCTCAGTGCAGTTGTATTCCAATTCCAATGAGGTGACGGATTCTGTTGTTTTTGAACGTATTAATAAATTGGTGAATGGAAATTTACAAGAGGGTATAGAGAAACCATTATCTGGTGATGGATCTTCAAACAATGCGGTTGGTAAAAGCGCCCATGCTAGGGTGAAGGAGACATTGAGGGTTTTTAACATGCACTATCTTCATGTTGTTCAGGTGCGTTGGAACGGATTTGTTAGTTGTTACTAAAATTCTCATAGTTGTCATTATCTGATTGTTAACTGTGATTGCTATGTCTATTAGATGTGCCTGCATTGAATTTTGTTTTTGTTAGTCTGGATCTTGGAGAGAACAGAGAAGCCAAAAGAGAAGAGTAATTGGCATGATGAGAAATTGCAATTGAATAATTGGAAACATCTACTGAGTAATATCGATGACAATCTATACAAAGAATAAGTTCTAATTTGTGACATGGTTTTTTTTTTTTTTAATAATTGTATATTTTTAGATATTTTTTTTGCCTTAATTGATCTTACTGCTTTCAATTATGCTGCTATTTCGCACTGTTTGTACCATTGGCAACAATAAGATAAAAAACTCTTAACTAGAGCAGAATCTAAATAACTATTTAATTGGTATTAGATTTTCCATTAATAAGGATAATAATATACATAACAAAAAAATTTATTATGTCAACTATCCCAACTACAACCAAGACAAATATTTAAAAGTAGTACTAGCAATTACCAAATGTGCTGTTACAGTAGTCAATAATTAACTAGAATGGATATGTAATAAAGTTCCCATTTTTAGTTCACAGCTCTATGGCATTTTGCTCGTTCATCTAGTATCTGTTTTTCCGCATGTAGTTATTTTATGATGAGCATGTATTGAAAGAAAGAATAATTGCCATGATAAGCTGTCACACCCTCAAGTCCTACCGTATTATTACAATAAACATGAGCATCTAGGGCACGCCACAACGGTCTTCAAACTTATCCACAAGGTTTAAAGGATTGGCCCAGTCCGGTTCGTAGTGGGATCGGCCAGCAGCAGTCTAGTTTGTATCGGGACGGACCAGGAGCGGTCCGCTCCCAAGCCATGATACAACAATTGTATATTTTTAAATTTTTTTTTGCCTTAATTGATCTTACAGCTTTCAATTATGCTGCTATTTCGCAACTGTTTGTACCATTGGCAACTATAAGATGAAAAACCCTTAACTAGAGCAGAATCTAAATAACTATTTAATTGGTATTAGATTGTCCATTAATCATGATAATAATATGCATAATAAAAAAAATTATTATGTCAACTACCTCAACTACTACCAAGAACAAATATTTAAAAGTAGTAATAACAATTGCCAAGTGTGCTGCTACAGTATTCAATAATTAACTAGAAGGAATATGTAATAAAGTTCCCATTTTTAGTTCATAGCTTTATTGCATTTTGCTCGTTCATCTAGTATCTGTTTTTCTGCATGTAGTTATTTTGTGATGAGCATGTATTGAAAGGAAGAATAATTGCCATGATAAGATGTCACGTCCTCAAATCCTACCGTATAGGTACAATATACATGAGCATCTAGGGCACGCCACAACGGTCCTCAAACTTATCCAGAAGGTTTAAAGGATCGGCCCGGTCCTGTTCGTAGTGGGACCGGCCAGCAACGGTCCAGTTTGTATTGGGACGGACCAGGAGTAGTCCGCTCCCAAGCCATGATACAACAATTGTATCGTGAGGTTTTGGACTGGACCGATACAATCGGTACCTGTTTGGACTGGCCGGTACAATCGGTTCGGTGACCGGTACAACTAGTACAACCGCTCCGACGTTTTTTTGTTTTAAAATTTTTTAAATTGGACGTTCGAGACCGTTATCTATCTGGACCGGTTTGGTACCGAGCGGTCCGATCGATCCATTTTTATTTTATATCTTTAATTTAGTCAAGCAGTCCACTTTTTGTACCGTACGGTATTGCTGGTCCGGATCGGGACCGATTTTCGGTCCGAAGACTTCAAACCTTGCTTATCAAAGTCTGATTCAACCTGTCAGATCATCGCTTTACTTGCTAACATACAATGATATACCATATATATAAACAATATTGTGCAAAGAAAAACAAATATGAATTTAAATCTTGACCATATAATATAAATCAAATCTAATAATATTCGACTCTTGAGACAAATAACAAAATCTAAACACCTCAAATAAATAAATTAATACTGTATAAGGTGCTTACATATTTAAAATCCCTACAACAATTCATCTAACCTACACTACTAACTAATAAGCTGGGAATAAATCATACTCATTTATCTCTTCAAATACTTTTCCATGAAGTACTCCACCTTGTTATAACCTGAAAACATTTGAAAACATGGCTTGAGCTACTAAAGCTCAATGAGTGAATCACATAGGGTAACCCCAAATCTCTTAGCTTTTGGGATCCAGTGTTAGATAGGGTGACATAGAGGCTAGCATCTTGGAAGAAAGGGTTCTTGTCTTTTGGAGGGTGGATTACACTTATTAAGGCGGCTCTTGCTAACAATCCAGTATATTATGTCTCTGTTTAAAGCTCCACATAGGATAGTGTGTTCTCTGGAAAAACTCCAGAGATTTTCTTTGGTGTGGGGATGGCCATAGGAAGTGTCACCTAGTAAAGTGGGAGTCTGTTTGTCTGAGTAGGGAGGACGGTGGACTCAATTTGGGAAACATCTCTTTGCATAACTCGGCACTGTTGGGCAAATTGCTATGGAGGTTCAGTAGGGAGAGGGATGCCTTGTGGCGTAGAGTTGTTCATAGTAAGCGAGTCTCATGGTAATGGCTGGGATTGTAACCCCTCTGCTAGATGCTGCTCTTCGAGTGTTTGGAAGGATATTTTGTCCATCCTCCCAGTCTTTCTGCCACATGCTCGTTTCCGGTTAGGGGATGGGACTCATTCGGTTCTAGTACGATCTCTGGTGGGGGGACTCCAGTCTTGCTGTTCGCCATCCTTGTTTATTCCGTGTCACTACTTATAGGGATGTGCTGGTCTTGGTGGTTCTTTCCTGGTCGCCCTCTGGTCTTGAGGGAAGTTGGTCTTGTCTGTATTTAGGGGCTTGTTTGGGATTTGCGTGATATGTTTATTGGTTCTGATTTACTGGATTCAAAGATTTGGTCTCCCAGTAGCAGTGGTCTCTTTTCTTTGAGGTCCTTTTTTTTCTGTCCTTCAGCCGCGCCATTTGGGTCCTCTACCTTTCCCTCATCGTGTGTGGCGATCTTTCATCCCTCTTATAGTTAAGGCCTTTGCATGGTCCGCCATTCTTCACAAGATTAACACAAGCGATCGGTTGGAGAGGAGGTGGCTGGAGTGTGCTTTATCCCCTCACATGTGCTTCTTGTGCAGGGAGAAGGGTGAGTCTGTTGATCATCTCTTTGTTCACTGCTCTGTTGCCTCGGAGATTTGGTCCGTCTTCCTCCAGTGCATCGGTGTGGTTTGTGTTATGCCACGACACATTGGTGACCTTCTTACTCAGTGAAGATTCCCAGGTCTGGGAAAGACCGAAAGAGAGGCAAGCATATGTATCACGGGGTTTGGAAGGTTACACTATGGGTTATTTGGGGTTAGAGGAACACTAAGATTTTTGATGACAGGAGGAGTTCCCTAGTCTCTCTCATTGATGCCGTTTGTTGTTTGGTGTGTTCTTGGATGGTGGGTCTTCCATCCTTCAGAGGGATAGCCATGTTCAACATTCATTTTAGATGGGTAGAGATTGCCCCCATGGATGCTTGACCTTGCACTTGAGTGGCGGGCACCAAGTTTTGGAATCATCAAACTAAATTTTGATGGTTCGTCCTTTGGTAACCCGGGTCCTTTTGGCATTAGAGTGCTATTCAGGGATCACACCGGGCATGCTTCTCATGTTTTCTTTGGTTCGGTTGGAGTTTGTGATTCCACACGTGCTGAGCTTCTAGCACTTTTATCAGGTCTGAGGGAGGCTGTTGGCATTGGTCTCTCCCATGTGGTTGTGGATGGGGATTCTGCCTCTGTTATATCTTGGATAAGGGGCCCATTGACGTGTCCATGGAGATGCTTTCACTATGTCCGTTTGGCTAGGCACTAGGGGAAGTTGATTATGGCTACGTTTGTGCATTCCCCGAGATCTAGTAATAGTGTTGCTGATCCTCTAGCTAGAGCGGGTGTGGATAGGGAGGACTTTTTTGCTGGTCCCCCTTCCCTAGATTTGTTAGGCGACGGACCTCTTATACCTTAGCAGGGTTTTACTCTAGTTGTTTTGTGCACTGTTTTTCTTTTGTGCCGTCGGTGCCCACCTCGTGCATGATGGCCCTTTTGCTACATTTGTACTGCTTTTCTTCCTTTGATATATATTATTCTCTCAGTTATTCATCAAAAAAAAAAATGTACATCTGTTTTGAAAACAATGCACTTTTCGCTAAAAACAATATAACAAACATCACACATCAACAATTAATAATAAAGTGCAATCACCCCCAATGATTATTATTTAACCCATGCAAGTCCACTCCCTATCCAGAATCTACATGATATGAATGCAATATGAAATGTTCAAGCAATGTCATGCAAGCAAACGAATAGAATACATACAATACATATATAAAATATATTAGAATGAATGCATGAGTTTATGCTCTCATATTAGTGATCCCAACTCAAATATATTCGGAATTACGACGAAGACACCAGCTAAAGCAATCCAACTTAAGGCAAGGATCAAACGCCCTTTGAATCTCACTTTATGGGCCTCACCATAGATTAAACTATCCAATTGCTCCATGTGTACAACATGGCTTTACGGGCTCACAACTAATGGGACACAATTGCCTAACCAATATTTTTATATCTTCTGGGACTCAAACCCGAGGGGTCAATCTCTCACTAGGTACGACGTCTTGTAGGTGATCATTCATATGCTTTCATAGACCAGTATGCACAAGATTATTAATGGTAACTACATCACCCCTTGGTGTTCGGAACATAGCATTGGAACTCACCAAGTTTATGCAAAACCAATGTCCGTACATTTTATTACTCATCACTCATCAATCATTTTACCCAAGTATGGATTCAATCCTCACCATAGATCTCCAATGAAGGAAGTCTCAGGGACACCATTAGTGTATAAACAATGGATATAAGCCCATAATCACTAGTACTTTCCTAGGGAATAAGTTTTTAAATGAATTAAATTAAATTTTCATATTTTCTGAGCCGTCAGCTAGTTGAACCATGTCCATCGGCTCGCCGGTTCACCGAACTCTCGTCGGCGAGAAGTCTCGAAAGTGAGGTTTCTCAGGCGTTCGTCGGCGAAGTCCCTGTCGATCCATCGACAGGTTGCCGACGATGCAGAATTCATATATTTAGATGTTTTTTGAAATTCCTTAAGTCGTATCATGCAAAAAATAATAAATCTCCACTGATAGCAACTATTTGATGGTATATAACTGCACTCATTCGGTAGTAATTAGTAAATTTGCACTTCTATTGCTAATAATTTTCATAATAAAAACAATAGTGTTGCATTCGCCACAACTACAACCAAGAATAAAAATATTAACGATAGTAATAATATTAACTAATAATAATTTTACATAAGGGGCAATCTATAAAACTCCAATTCCAATCCTTTTTTTTTTTGGTCGTTATTTTTCAGTGTTTCCAAATGCATTTGAGGCATTACTTGAGGTTAAGAAAAATGTCCTTGATGGGGACATCACCACTTCAGCTGATTTTAGAGTATACTAGAGGCGTAGGACGAGAGGTTCTTAGCCTTCTTTGTGGCTGAGGTAGGTGGCACATCGAGGTGAAGACCTCATGAGCACATGCATCTAGAAGACTCCACTTTGGAGAGGTGCTATGGGCAGCTTTTGAGTATTAAGACGGTTTTGTTTGTCTTAGTCCTTTTAATTTACTTAGTCATTGTTTAGTTCATTAGAGCTGTTTAAATTTATTTTAAGGACTTTGTTGTCTTGTTTTTCATTAATTGATAACATGGGCAAAGGAAAACTGCTGCTGTGTTCTCCAGAGATTGGAGAATTAAAGTTCCAGTGAATGGTGTGAAACCACTAGGAGAGATTCCTAGGAGTTTCTTTTCTTTTTTCTACTTCTGGTACTATTGTTATGATTTTTTTTCTTTGTTATAACAGTTTTATCCTTCTCTTTACTTTCCTTCTTCTCTACTGATTGCTGTTTTTTAGACTGGGATTTCTTTTCACCCTAAAGTGAGTACAACCTTATTTTAGGTTTCTAGGTCATATCAGTCTTGTTAGTTAGACTGTTCTTGTGCACTTAACTTGTTCCTGCAGAATTTTACAGCACTGTTTTGCTGGCCTGGCATTTCTCTATATTGTTTATAGAGCAAACCCTAGACTAGTTTTGAAGTTCCTACTTCCTTAGGTCCTCTGTTTTTTTTGTCGTTGAATAATGTTTCTGCACATCTTGATTGTGTTCATTTAGATATCAGATTTTAATGCCTGTTTAGACTATTTTGACAACTTATTGGTGCGCAGAAATTGCTGGTTTTACTTGAATTATTTGTAATTTTTCTGAAATCCGATCTTTAAGCACCATATTACACTGCTTTCATGCAGGCTGCATCTTATTTTGGTATCAGAGCATGGTCCTAGTTTAGGGTTCTATTCTTAGTCTTCTTTTCCCAGGGTTCTTCTATTCGAGTCCTTGCATATACGTATAGGCATCATATAGTTGTCTTTAGTGCATCGCATTTAGTTAGAGAGTCTAGAGGCCTGTTTGTCCCCTTGGTTGTGCATGCCCACTCGTAGTGGTACTTCTTATCAGCCCAGTCATCCATTACCCCCCCCCCCCATTGGAGATGGAACTTAATAACAATCATCTCCTGCAACAGATTTTTGCTCAACTAGCTGCCTTGTCCTCCAACATGAATTATTTGAATCAGAGAGTGGCTAGTTTGGAAGCAAACCAGAATTTGCAGGATAACCCAATTATGCTCAAGTTGACTAACTAGTGAACCATCCACAGTTTGACCTAAAGTCTGTTGATGTGGATGACCATCATATCCATGGTTGAGGTAAAAGTTGAGGTTTTAGAGGGAAGGGTTTAGGCAGACCAGCATCACACTATCAACATGAAATTTAGCAGGATTATTATGATCCAGGTGATCAGGTGTTTAGAATCTTAGATCTCTTTAAGTTGAAGCACCTAGCTTTGATGGTCGACTTGAACCCACTATCTTCCTTGATTGGCTTTCAGACATGGACCACTACTTCAATTGGTATGGTATGTCTGAAGATCAAAAGGTCCGATTTGCCTGAATTAAGTTGATTGGGTAAGCCAAACTCTATTGGACCAACGTAGAAAGAAGGCTAGAAAGGGCGAACAACACATTGTTACTTGGGAAGAGATGGAGGAGAAGCTTAAGAAAAAATATCTTCCTTTGACCTATTGGGAGTCTCTTACATCCATGGCAGGCCTTACGCCAAGGTCAATGACTGTTCAAGATTATATTGCTAAATTTGATGAGTTCATGCTAAGGTGCAATGAACAGGAAGATCCTTTGGTGACTCACTAGGTTTACTACTGGCCTTCGACTTGAGCTCCAGAAAGAGAGATGATTCCCATCGTGTCAGTTCTTTGGATGGTGCTTATTATATTGTTCCCGAGATAGAGTGATATCTACGTTTCTCTGGTGTTAGGCGATTTGAGTCCTGTGAGGCATCAGTTGGGCACACACTCTCTAGGTCTAAGACTGCTTTTGGACACCATCCACCTAGGACTGATGCTAGTTCATCCTCCATGTTAGAGATAACAAGGGAGAGATTCTGGTTGGTGGACCTCCAAAGGGGAACACTCCTATTAGGTGTTTCAGATGCCAGGGATTTGGTCACTATGTTGGCCATGCCCCACCAAAGAGTCTAACAAAAACTTGTTAATGGAGGGCAATGGAGAAGAATTTAAAGGGGGCTTTTGAGGAGGAAATTTATGAACCTGAGAGGGTCCCTGGTGATAAGGAAGTGGAGGAAGATAATGGTCGATTAACTTGTGTTAGGCGGACCCCTGTGGTAGTGGAGTAGAGCCCCGTTGAGATCCATCTTATAGGCAGTTGTGAGATGTGCTCTTGCTCAGATGAGGGAAAGTGATGATTGGCGTAGGAACTCTATATTTCACACTTATGCATTGTGTGATGTTAGAAGTTGTAAGGTCATCATAGATAGTGGGAGTTGCACCAATGTTGTCTCCTTCATTACAGTTTCTCATCTGTTCTTGACGCCAGTAGCCCACCCTTAGCCTTACCGAGTTGCGTGGGTTGATACATCATCAATTCTTATGTCCCAGAGATGTCTTGTATCAATCCAGTTTTCCTTTATAAAGACTTTCTATGATGTGATGTGTTACCGATGGATATGGGCCACATTATTTTGGGTAGACTATGGTTGTACGATTGTGATGTCACCATTTATGGTCGATCGAATACCTGTGCTTTCAATCATGACGGTAAAAGAATCAAATTGAACCCTCTTCCCCTAAGTCTACCACTCTTGCAAAGACAGATGTTAAGAAGAGTGAAAATAAGAAAGACAATCAAACAAAAGCTGTTTGTATCATTAACGCCAAAAAATTTGAAAGGGAAGCAAAAGAGGTAGTTGTTGTGTATGCTTTTGTTCCGAGAGAGTCCTTTCCAGAACTTGAAATGGAGCTATTAGAAGAAGTAGTTCCAATGATGCAAGAGTTTTAGGATATCTTCCCTGAAGATTTACCTGATGAACTCTCTCCAATGCGGTCCAACATGCAATTGATAGTGTCCCAGGGGCGACTCTGCCAAATCTCCCGCATTACAGGATGAACCCCACGGAACATGCAGAGTTAAAGAGGCAAGTGGATGACCTCCTATGAAAGAGGTTCATTAGAGAGAGCCTTAGTATCTCAGACCAAAGAAGGATGGGTCATGGTGAATGTGTGGACAACAAAGCAATAAATAAGATCACAGTGAAGTAACGGTTTTCTATATCGAGACTTGATGATATGCTGGACATGAAGTTTGGAGCCTCTATATTTTCTAAGTTTGATCTGAAAAGTGGCCACCATCAAATTTGCATTCGTCCAGGTGACGAGTGGAAGATTGCCTTTAAGACCAAGGATGATCTATATGAGTGGTTGGTAATGCCTTTTGGGTTAACAAATGCACTCAATACGTTTATGCGAATAATGACCCAAGTGTTGAGTTTTATGGGCAAGTTCCTAGTAGTGCATTTCATTGACATTCTGTTTTACAGCAAAACCAGAGAACAACACCTAACTTATCTAAGGCAAGTCTGTGGAATCCTAAGATAATAGAAGCTTTATGTAAAAAAAGTTATCTTCTTGAAGTTTGTTGTTTCTTTAGAGAGAGTGTTTGCGGACCCCGAAAAGGTCAAAGCTATTGTGCAATGTCATGAACCAAAGAACATACATGTTCTTCGTAGCTTTCATAGTTTGACTACTTTCTATTGATGGTTCATTAGGGGATTTAGTTCCATTATGGCCCAATCATAGATTGCATAATAAAGGGGGAATTCAATTGGACTAAAGTTGCAACAAAGGTTTTTCAAGAGATTAAAATGAGGATAACGAAATCACCTGTGATGCGTCTCCTAGACTTCTCAAAAGTCTTCTAGGTTGTCTGTGATGCATCCGGGGTTGGTATTGGTGAAGTTTTAAGCCAAGAAGGTCACCCATTGCTTATTTCAGTGAGAAATTGAATGATGCAAGGAAAAAGTACTCTACTTATGATAAGGAATTCTATGCGTTAGTGCAAGCATTAAATATTGGAGGCATTATCTTTTATCGTAGGAATTTGTCTTGTTTTCTGATCATGCGGTTTTAAAGTATCTCAATTCCTAGAAAAAGCTTAATCCACGACATGTCCAGTGGATTGAAAAGCTTCAAGAGTATTATACATTTGTTCTCAGACATAAATCATGGATTGAGAACAAGCCAGCATACACTTTGAGCAGACGACTCACTTTATTGCATTTCATGATGTAGAAGTGGTCGGTTTCGATCAGATAAAAGAAGAGTACTCGTGTCCTGATTTTGGGGAGCTGTACACTGCTGTCCTTCAGAGTCCAAATCATAGTGACTGGGTTTGTATTACAAGATGGCTTTTTGTTTCGAGGCTATAGATTTTGCATTCCTCGTAAATCAGTTGGGGACTTTCTTGCATGGGAACTTCATGCTGGTGGAATGGCAGAACATTTTGGCCGAGACAAGACCATATCCTTTGTGGAATATAGGTTCTATTGGCCTAGTCACAAACAAGACGTAGCCAGAATTATTGGACAGTGTAGAACTTGTCAACTGGCAAAGCACATAAAGCAAAACATGGGTCTCTACACCCCATTGCCATTGCTACATGCTCTGTAATAAGACATTTCCTTGAATTTTGTGCTTGGGCTTCCCAAGACTAGTAGGCGACATGATTCCATCTTTGTTTTAGTGGACCGTTTTTCAAAAATGGCTCACTTTATTCTTGCTCCAAAATTTCGATGTTGCGAAAGTTGCAAGGATATTCGTCAAGGGGGTTGTCCTTCTTCATGGGTTGCTAAAATCCATAGTGTTGTGTGATAGGGATGTTCATGAACTACTTTTGGAAGATACTATGGCATATGATGAGTACTAGATTTCAATTTTATACTACATACCACCCGCAGACCAATGGCTAAATGGTAGTGGTAAATAGGAGTCTTGAAAGTCTTCTACGATGTTTAGTGGGTGAAAATGTCAAATCATGGGACTTGATCTTAGATTCAACAAAGCTTGCATTTAATAGCAAATCCAATAAGACCACAGACACGCTATTAAGACCACAGACACGAGTCCATTTGAAGTTGTGCATGGTTACAAGCCTAGGCTACCTATAGATCTCATCCCTATGTCTGTCACATCTAGACCTTCAGAGTGTGCAGAGTCTTTTGCACATCACATTCACGAGTTGCATAAAGAGATCAAGCAAGGAATACCATCAAATAGTGAAAAAACAAACTGGCGGCTGAATCTCATCATAGGTCTAGAGATTTTCTAGTCGGGGATTATGTGATGATACGCTTAAGGCCTGAGCGTTCCCCACAAGCAACTGCTAAGTAGCTACAGTCAAATAGTGCTGGACCATTCAAGATCTTGCAACGGGTTGGCCCTAATGTGTATATGTTGGATCTTCCTGCTGATATGGGTATTAATTCAACGTTCAGTGTGGAAGATCTTGTGCCGTTTCAAGACACTACAACACCACCTCTGAATCCTTTTCATCCCACTTTTCCATCTACCTGTTCATCATTGCCACCTATTGTTCAATTCCCACAACCAATACCTCCTTCATCCATCTTACTAAAGAGGAAAGAAGAGACTGAAAATGTCTTAGATTACCAAGTGATTTCCACCCGACATGGGGGGTATCAGAAGTATCTTGTCAAGTGGAGTCATTGTCTTATCTCAGATAGTACGAGGATCACCGAGATCGAGTTTCAACGTCTAAATCCTGATTTGCTTGATCAGTTTCACCAACTTATCTCGCTAGAGTCGAGTACTTCCCACCTTAGGAGAGTTGATGGGGACATTACCACTTCAGCTGATTTTATAGTATACCAAAGGCATAGGAGGAGAAATTCTCAGCCTTCTTTGTAGCTGAGCAAGGTGGCACATTGAGGTGAGGCCCCCATGAGAACACGCATCTGGAAGACTATACATTGGAAAGGTGCTATGGGCTGCTTTGGAGTGTTAAGATCACTTTGTTTATGTGTAGTCATTGTTTTCATTTATTTAGTCATTGTTTAGTCCTTTAGAACTTTTTAAAGGGAACTTTAGTTAATTTCTGATGTTAGTAGAGATTAGACTATGAAGTTATAAAGAGTCACTTAAATGGGGCATTTTTGTATTTGCACTTTATATTTCCATTAGGGTTGGACATCCCTTTTATTATAGCGACTTTGCTGTTTTGTTTTTCATTAATTGATAACGGAGACAAAGGAAAACTGCTGCTGTGTTTTCCAAAGATTGAAGAACTAAAGTTCCAGTGATTGGAATGGTGTGAAACCACTAGGAGAGATTCCTAGGTCTTTCTTTTCTCTTTTCTACTTCTGGTAAGATTGTTCTGATTTTTTTTCTTTCTGTTATAACAGTTTTATTTTTCCCCTTACTTTTCTTCTTCTCTACCGATTGCTGTTTTTTAGACCTAGGGTTTCTTTTCCCTTATTTTGGGTTTCTAGGTCATACCACAGACTTGTTAGACTGTTTCTTGTGCTCTTAACTTGTTGCTGCTGAATTTTACAGCACTGTTAAACCCTATTAAGCCTACTCATTTGTTGGCCTGATATTTCCCTATACCCTACTTTCATCTGCAGGCCTTCTTAAGGAATCTGAACTTCTATATTGTTTATAGAACAAACCGTAGACTAATTTGAAAGCTCCCGCTTCCTTATTCTTTTTTTATCATTAACAACAATTTCATTAATCATCACAGAAGACTGCAAAAACAAAGAATTACGAAATGTGATTCAGAAACAAAGCAAAACTGCAAAATAGATTACAAAAGGAAACAGAAAAAGAGAAGAAAACTGTACAAATACTTTTTAATTTTATTTTTTGAGATTGAATGATGTTTCTGCACTTCTTGATTGTGGTCACTTAGATATCAGATTTTACTACCTGTTTAGACGATTTTGACAACTTATTGGAGTGAAGAAATCACTGGTTTTACTTGAATTATTTATGATTATTCTGAAATCTGATTTCTAAGCACCATATTATACTGCTTTCATGCATGCTGCATCAGTCCCGGGGTGCCACATTGAGGTGCACCTTTCTAATGAGGTGTGCGCCTTGTGTTTTGCGGTGCAAAAATGTATATGCCTCAGATAAGGCATACGTGAGACAGAAGCCTAAAGACATAAGGTGTAAGCCTATTAGCCAGGCTGATAAATCATTACAATGTTAAAAAAATTGATTACTTATCAAAAAATTGTTAGAAAATTTATTTAGTACTCTTTCTTTTTTTAGTTATCCTAGTTAATTTGATAAGATCAACTAAAATTATTTAATTGTTATTTTGTCCATTTTCATGGCATGAGTATCAAATTGTTATTTTAATTAATATTGTATTTGTACATAATATCTTATATTTTGTTTATTTATTTATCTGTAAGAGGCATGCCTGTGTGCCTTATGCCTTACACCTTGCACTTTGCGCAAATGAAATGCCTTGCCTGATGCCGTAGTGTTTTAAAATATTACTCTTTATATACTACATGTGTGTAAGGCACATCTGTATCCTTTCTTCTTTTTCTTCCTCTTCCTCCTCCTCTCTCTCTCTCTCTCTCTCTCTCTCTCTCTCTCTCTCCACCCTCTCTTAAATATAATGTTCTTTTTGCAGTACGGTTTTTATGTTAAAAGCATGCTAATCTCATTGTTTAATAGTAGTATGTACCATTTATGCAATTTATTATTGCATGCAGGAAGAGGAGAAAAGATGCAAGAAAAAGGAAGAAAATGGTTTGAAAATTTCCAAAGGTTCAAATTCTAAGGTGAACATCTAATTCACATAATTATCATTATTATTTTTTCTTTTTTCCCCATTAGAGCTTATGTTCGTAGCTAGATATGTGATTCACAATCTGCCTGTGAATGTGATCTCTTTTCTCTTATTCTGATTTTCCCCTTTTTTTTTTCATATGCTGTCATTCACATTGCTTCATTGTGTAATGACCTATTGAAAGGTCGTTCTTTGTTGTGTGTTTTTGTGATGGTTTTTCTCATCTCACCATTCACGAAGTCTGGCTGAATCAATTCATCTGCAGATATCCCTGGTTATTTTTCTCTTGTTTGCTCACTATTTGACTAGTATCCTTATGTTAATGAATCGGCTATACAATGCGGTTAATGTTCGGTGGAAAGAGACGATCCATATTTTAATATAGTTCAGCTAATTAATGCTGAAAGACATGTTTATACCTTTTCAGACCTGTGTAGATTTGGATATTATGTTTTAGTATAATAGCATATACTAGAATTTATAAGACTTTGCTTTTTCGTCTTTTGCATCCATTACACTATTTTTATTATCGGGCTTCACCTTTTCCACGCCTTTGTGAATTTAGGCTTTTGTTCTGTCATGGGAGAAAAGTTTGAAGTTTGGTAGTCAATGTGTTCTAGTAGGTTTTCCTCCAGAGCTGAAGCTTCCATACATGGGTTTAAGCCTGAAAGCTACTTAGACTACCCATTCCAGTGATTCATAATTTCCTCTATTCTAGTTTATGCCAGAAAACATATGAATTTGTGTATGTTCTATTTATGTTAATGCCTTAGAACATTGCAGCAAAATTCTTAGATGTAGGAAATAGGAGAATCTGTGTTTGTGTACATTGTTTTGGAATTGCTGTTTGAGTCTATTGGCTGCAGAAATCCTTTTTTTTTTCCTCACCTCTTTTCCTGTCAGGTAATCCCTTTTACTTGAAGTAGAATAGACCAAATTGTGCGTTCAAGAACAATTTTAGGTGGTACCATTTGGTGACCTTCCAGATTTTTTGATTTCAGAATGATGTTCAAAGTAAGCTGAAAGGTAGTTTCTTACTGTAATTTTACCCTATAATACGTGCTCTTAATCTCTTATTGCTGATAAGCAGGTCAATCCTTTTAGTAATATTTTCTTTCTTTTATGTGTCTTACAACAAATCAAACTAGATTTTGGCTGGTGAATGTTAGATTTCTATTCATTTTGTGTTTTGTATTAATGCAACAAAATTGGACAGAAAGGGGAAACGCCTGAAGAAGAAAATGAGTGCTCCAAATCCAGGCGACCTGATCTGAAGGCAATATCTAAGGCAAGCTGCTACTTCATGGGTTTTAGATTTGTACATTTTAGTTTCATATTTTATATGCTTCTTCCTGAAGACCATTTGGTGGTTGTACTACCAAGTACCAACTATCAATAATTAGTCTTATTTATTCATCAAACATACACTTTGCATTTAATCCTGTTTTGATATCCTGAGCTTTTGGTTTATCCTGTGAAATTTTGATGCTTAAGTATAAGTTCTTGCTGTGGTGTTGTACTATTTTATTGTTGGACTAATTAGTGTGTTACAATACTGGTCTCTTTGACCCTAATAAACATGAATGATGGTGCCATCTATGATTAGCCTACATATTGTATTTTTTTTTTTGTAAGCACATATTGTATAATTACTATCATGCTAGATGGTTAGTTGCTTTGAATTGACGGAAATTAATTGACACCATAAATTTGCCAAATGACATAATATAATTAGATGAAATGAGCAAATACAATGAGGAGACATCAATACATCACATCCATAAAGAATGGCGCCCCGGCTTAATGTCATCTTCATCAGCCCATCATCCCAATACTGACCAAATTGTATCATCTACATGTAGTGACAATATTGGGCCTAATCCATAGTTTGGTGGTACCATTCAATTTAATAATAATCTAAATTTTTTGTTTTGTGTATTTAGATAGGGTTATGTCTTTGTTTAGACTATCATTATTGATGACCTCCATTTTTTCATATGTTGGTATGTAGCTGCACCTTCCCTAATAAATGTTAATCATTATGTATGTGTTTATTTATTCATATTTTATGTTATTGGAATGTATTTAGTTCTAAGGTAGATCTCTACAAAGTTTCGCTTAAAAAACTCTATTTATTTGTTTTTCATTTTTTATTAATTTTTTTCTTTTTCCACCATGTTGGCGACATGTTCCTTGAGAGGGTCGGTGACATGTCTTGCGATAGCGTCATTTACAACCTTGAGTATACCTGATCATGGGCCGGCCTTATGTGTCCATCTTTGAGAATGAGGTGTCAGATATGTGGGTCCATCCATCTTTTTGCTATCTTCTTTAGTATAAATCCCTTGGACTTTGACCAAGGCCTGTACTCGAGAACCCTTTTCATACTATCCTCGAGCCCTAAATATCTCTTTCCTTTCCTTGCAAGCCTCCCTAGCTGTCACAGCTGGTCTTAGAATTTGAAAATTGAACTCTTATCATCGTCCCCCAAAACCATGTAGCTATAGGTGTTTAAGCCATTAGTCAATTGGGCCTTCACTTTGAAGCTCGTCTTCCTTGGGCATATGTGGCCCATAATAGTCACTTTCAACCTCTGACATCCTTGTTGGGGGAAGAAATGGAATTTTAGAGCCTTGATGCTCGATTTTGCGTCGTCTATGATAAAACACAGAATCTTGGCGTCCTTTCATGGCAAATCTTGAACTAACAAATTGAGACCACATTGGATGATGGCTCTGTTTTTTTTTTTTTTTTTTTGTATGGGGGGTGGGGGGCGGGGGAGATTAGTACATCTCACCAATATTTAAGCATCATTGAAGTTGTTGCCTTCCCTGTGTTTTGAGATCATATGTCATACAGCCTTGACATGCATCACAATTGCTTCAAAAACCCAATCACACGGTGAGATGTATCAACTTGCCTTTTTATTTTTCCTTGGCTATAGGGATCTATTAGAGAGATATTTACCGAATCCAAGACACCATCCGGACATCTGTCCATAATTACTTCCTTTAGTAAGTAGTAACTATCCCTTTCCAATAATAACCCTCCCTGTTTCTTTCCACAATTTGAAATCGAAGTGCCTCCTATTTTCTGTAAGTATCTACTTTCCTTCTTTGCTTCCAACCTCTTTTGGCACCTCTGATGATTATCTTTTTGGCACCTCTAACTATCATCTTTTTGGCCATTGTTGAATAGTCTTCAAATCTGTTTCTTACTGGTGATGGTTGCGACTACCTTTCGGCCATTTTTAGAAGGAAAATGAGAGCGTCACCCGCGGGGACCTATTGTCACGACCCGAATTCTAAAGAATGACTCACATGCACGTGAGCATAACTCTAGGATTCCAAGCCTGACTCTCGCTCCTTTCTCCAAGTACACAACCCAAGGAAGTGGTAACCTCTAACCATAAGCAGTAAAATAATACTGAAATCAGAGAAATAGTCAGCGGAAGCAAAATGAGCGTAATGATGTTTAAACAAGACAAATTTAAAATACATCATCACTATCCATAAGTATAAAGAAAGGTCGAATACATAGCCTATATAAAGAGTATGACTATTCCAGGCGAAATACATCGAGTCCAACTGCAAGTACGCGGAAGAAGCCATGTCTTCTTGTCACCGCCTCCACATCATCTAGGGGTCCATACAACAGTACTAACTAAGTACTTGAAATGTTAGAGCCAAAAAGGCTTAAGCTACGCGCTCAGCAAGTGTAATGTACAAGTGCAATGTAATAATCAGGATGACCATGATGCATGCATGGGATGCCATGATCAATGCAGGGTTCATTCATTTTATGCAATGACATGAACAGATATAAATACGTAAGTAGGCCCACACACAATGGCCTCATCAAACATGTGATATGCACATGAATGGTATCAACTCTGTGTGTTGTCTTGATGTCTCACGCTTGATCCGGACTGTAGCACTGCATATCTAACTCAGGGATACACGGCCCCTTTCGGGCTAAGGCCACCTCGCCGATTCTATGTGTACAACATAGTTTTAGGGAGTCACAAACCATGGGAAAATCATGCCCCACCTCTATTTTTGATCATGGGAATGAATTCTGGGGCTCCTCCAAGATATCCCCCGTGTACATCAATCACACACATAAAACCAAACGGTCGGCATCCATATATATATATATGTAAGATGTATATATATATACAAGTATCCATGGGCTCTTGGGGTTGCAAGTCTCTCACCCTCAAATCATCTGAGATTTGAAATAATCAAGGACCCAATCTGGGGATGTCCGAGATCCATATCTCTCATTTGGCACTTCTCTCAGAAGTCCAAGTATCCTCACATATTACCCGATAGTCCTTCAAAAAGGAGCCATGGTAGTCTGGGGTCCAAGTCCTCACAAGGACTGATCATGCATGCATGTCCATTACATGAATGATACTAGCAATCAACTACATGATATGCTGCATATGGGTTAAGTGGATGACCATCACTCAATCAAGATATGTCCTTTCATCACATCCATATACTCAAGCATGGATAATTGAAATGCAAGTATGGCATTGTGTACATAACTGCATCAATTTAAATACGCATTCATCCATAGATTAACTAGGCATGATACACTACGGGATAGGTTCTAGTTTCATCATACTAGTCCATTCAAATTCGCATCCAAGAGATATTATTGTACAAGATCATAACATCAACAATCATCACGCTACCAATCAATAGCGTATGAGTTTCTAGTGTCGTAACACTAGTACGTCGACCACATCACAACCAAGTAACATTTCTCGTACAAGGTCATGCTATGCACAACAATCACATTATCATACAATACTAGTATGAATTAAAAGCTCAAACCATGTGGCACCACGATGGCCAAGTCCCGGTGTCAATCCCCTACAAAAGGGCTCCCATTAAGCTCAAACATTCACTGTCGGTGGGTGCGGTCGGTTCCACTGACCACCCACCGGCCACAACCAAAACTGATCACAATCCTCTGTCGGCGAGTCTGTCGGTGGAGCGACGACTCACCAACGGTCTCCTTGGTGGGTACCGTTGGTCCCACCGACCACCCACCGGCCAAGGGTCTAAGCCAAACTACTCACTATCGGTGGGTCCGTCGGCGGACCGACCACCCACCGATCACAGGTTCAAAACTAAAATAAGCCACTGTCGGCGAGTCTCGTCGGTCGACCGACGACTCACTGACCACAATCAACAAGTCTCTCTCAGGGGGTGTCATCGGTGACACCGATCACCCACCTAAGACTTCGTCGGCGAGTCCGTCGATGCCACCGACGACTCACCGACCAGGTCTAACAAATCAATCTAAAGGGGTGCCGTCGGTATCACCGACCACTCACCAAAGTCTCCGTCGGTGAGTCCGTCGGTGCCACCGACGACTCACTGACCACATCAAACCTTCTAGGCCAAGTCTTATAGGTGGGTGTGGTCGGTGTCACTGACGCCCTCTTATCATATCCGTCGGCGAGTCCGTCGGTGTCACTGACGACCCACCGAACAAGTCCGCATCTATATGCCCAAGTCCAGCACCGTTGGTGGGTTTTTCGGTGCCACCGACTCATCCACTGACGCCGTCGGCGGGTTACGTCGACGTGTCGACCACCCACCGACCAACACACTGAAATACATACACTGTCGACGAGTCCGTCGGTGGACCGACACACTCACCGACAAGGACACACTTGCACCTATATGCGTCGGTGAGTGCCGTCGGCGCACCGACGCACACACCAAAGAACACGATTTGGGGTTTTTCGCCCCAGTTCGCTCCAAAACTCGGGTTTTCTAGAACTTCTCCACCTTGGTCATCTTCTTAGGATTGATTTAGGTCAAAAAGGAGTTGATTTCAGAGAAACAACATCACATTCATGACCAAATACACATATCCAATAAATCACACATGGAATCTCATAGAAATCAACAAAACATATAATCTGAGAAAATGGTTTAACCTAAAGCATACCATATCCAACTCACGTTTCAATCATGATTCTCATATAAGAAATGATGCTCATGAACATATAACATCAACACACTACAAGAATTCATTTACATGTAATGAATCAAGGGAAATCCCAAAAATACATAAGCAAGTGTACACAATACATTTACCTGGACAACAAATCTCCATGTGAACGAAAATGGCGGGCCAGCTCGATCTCCTCTCCAACTAGGTCTCGTCTTCCTCTTGAAGTTCTTCTTCTTGAAGCTCTTCTCCTCTCCTTCTCTCTACACATCACAAGACAAAATGAGGCTAGGTTTTAGACTTTGTCTTTTAAACCCTAGCTCACAGCCAAACACAACCCAACCCTCCATTACCTCTTGGATGGGAGATCAAATCTCAACTATCCAAGTTCATTAACTGAGCAAGGCTATGGTGTGGGTCACAACACACAACGAGGGTGCACTAAAAGAAAAGATTGGTCACCAAAATTGACCAACACCACCAAGGGCAAAGAAAATTACCGAAACGCCCAAAGAAAAAAACGAAAATTTCTGGGGCGTTACAGTTATGATTATGTCTGAAGCACTTAGTTTCCTACCGTGCAACCCACCAGTCACAAACAGTCAAAGTCAAACCTATAGCTAACTTCTAAAATTTTAAATTAACTCCTATATTTTTATTAATTACATATTAACCCTATTATTTAGTTTGAGTTATTACAATCTACCCTCCTTAAGAAAATTTCGTCCTCGAAATTCGTTTATCTAATCGGAAAAGTTATGGATACTTACCTTGAAATCATCACTTCTAGTTCCCTTGTTACTTTGGATCGTCCATGATTACTCCATAGTATTCTTGAAATCGGTATCACCTTGTTGCATAGAACTTGTTCCTTCCGGGATGAGTAGAATGATCCATAAGGAGAAAGAAATCTGCTTATACTTAAGTTAGCAACCAATGTTAGTTGTAAACAATCAGCACACAGAAAACTTATGACATATCAACACACAGAAAACTTTCAAATATCAACACATCAAAATTGTTTGGAATTGATTGAAAACATAAAACTTTAGGCTCTGATACTACTTTTATCACATCCTCAACCTGGAAATCTCATAGGACTCCCCAAATTTGAGATATAACTCTCACCCCATATCAAGGTTTTAAATTTCAATTTCACCAAAGCTTTAGGCTCTGATACCACTTTTGTCACATCCTAAACCTGAAAATCTCATAGGACTCCCTAAATTTAAGATATAAGTCTCACCCCATATCAAGGTTTTAAATTTTGATTGCGCTAGACATTTCGCCAAGGCGGAATATTTCATCCATATTTCACCGATAATTGTAGGGAAATATCGCCATTTCGCCAAGGGGAAATTACAACATTTCGCCGGCATGCCGGTGAAATTTAAAACCTTGCCTCATATCCCTATGAGAGTGGATAAGCAATACATTACCAAACCATTAAATTTATTAAGATAATTATAACGTAATATTCTAAAAAATAATGTTATTTAAAATAATAGTCAAATTAAAACAATCTTCAAACAGAAAAATAACGAAAATAAAATATATCTTAAGTTTCATGCTTCAATCAAAACCTTATTAAACTACTCAAATCTGGTCCTAATGAAAATAATTCCTTAAAAAATTAAAATCCAATTAATCCTATTACAAATTCTATTGAAATCATCAAACGATAATCCAATAAAAACTAAGGTCTTCATCATCTTCTTGTCTTCCCTCTTGATCACCATAGTCTTGTTGTTCATCATCTATCAGTCCTGAAATATGTTGTGTAGAAAGCGTAAGCTACACTTAGCTTAGTAAATCAACGAATATAAACAACATTTTGGATTAAAGTATGGACAATGCCAATCTCCAATGGTAATCCATAGACAAAAACAAAATAGTTAGTATATGCAAATAATGATATAAATGAGATATAAACAAGATGATATAGTGAGATGTGCAGTGCAAAGTGCTGGTTCAATTATTAATGAATGAACGCATGCAAATGCAACAATAAATATAATCACCACATGTGATTTATGCACAAAAAATATGATATGCAAGTATTCATGCTATTTGGTATTCGATTAGTGTATGTTCCACAACCGATCTTAATCGTACTATACAAGATGCTTCACCCAGAACTCATCCCCAATACATGGCAGAAATACTAGATTATTCTATATGTGCATCATAGTTTCTAGGAGTTGAGACCTAGAGAGCTAAATCCCCTCACTTTTTTTCCAATCATAAGGACAACTCGCAGGGCATCTCCAAGAACTTCCTTTTAGAACCATACATTTTCCGATGTACTAATAGAATTTCACTCATATGATTCAAATATTGGGTGTCACGACCCAAACTCAAAGGAAATTCACGTGGGAATCCCTTAGGTTCAAACCGCAACTCTCACCCCATATCTCTATGGGAGT
>JAUPMG010159003.1:0-10856 GCA_031762675.1 Pachysandra terminalis | reverse complement strand
TTCTTCTTCTTCTCCTCCTCTTCTTCTTTTTCACGTTGACTTCAGCAAATGCTAACACTGAACCTTAAAAGCCCTTAAAAGATATGATTTGGTACACCGCCAGTGTACCGAATGCATATCTAAATAACTTATCTGTAATAAGATATGATTCGGTACATTGCCAATGTACCGAATGCATATAGATTAACCACTTAAATAACTTCTATTTATTCTATTTATATATTAATTTATGTGATTTAAATATATATATAAAGTACACATATTTATAGTTATAAATATTATAAATTTACATTATTATACTTACAAATATTATAAACATTGCATATAATAATATTTTATAAACATAAATGCATACATATTATATATATAAAAAATATTTTACATATAAAATTTATTTAATGTAAATTATAAATAAATTAAGTGTATAAGCTACATAATTTATTTAAAAATATAATCTACTAGTCCTATGATTGATCATATATTTTTATTTTATATTTATTATTTAACAATTAAAAAACACACACTATCAACATAGACTAGGTTTTCATGCATGATTTGTTTCTTAACAATAAAATATTATCTTATAAAAAACATTATGAATTTGTAATTAAGTTAATATAGACATATATATATATATATATACATACATACATACATACATACATACATACATACATACATACATATATAATATATCATTCAAAGAGATATTTATGATTTTATGTATGTTATTTTAGTTTATGTGATATATTATAACTTTTCTTTGCACTTATTGAGGTTTTTATTCACTTTCCATGCGCTAGCACGCGAAATGATTGGCTTGCAAGTTAATAAATTGTATGTGTATGTGTATCATATAAAAAACATGTTAATTTATCATGTTTTGACCTTATCTTTGCATAAATATAGGTATTGTTTTATGTATCTATCGTATTTATGATTTTTATAGTGTATCCACACGTATCCGATACGATACTCGATACGTATCTATTTTCAAGCTGGCCAATACGCTACCTCGATATGATATTTTAAACCATGGTGGTATGGTGACATCTAGGGGTGGCAATTTGGGCCCAGCCCGAATTTTCCCAGTTACCATGCTCATTTAAATGCGGGCTTAAGCCCGGTTTTTAAGCCCGCGGGCTTTTGCAGGCCCAAAATGTTAATGCCCGGTTTAATTAGGATCGGGCTTGGTTTGTTCATATTTTGGACCGGCCCGATGTTATCATTGATGTTTCTCTAAACCATTACAACTTTTATCCTCTTCTCTTCACATCACAATCGCTGAGAGCAAGTGGGAAGCAAGAGCAACCAGCAACAAGTCTGCATTTCATCTTCAACTTCAGGGTTTCACTTTTATGCCCTAATTTCAACTGGGTAAGATAGATGATATGACAATGTTGGAGTTCCGGAATAGAACGAATTTGCTCGTGAATTTGGATTTGGATGCTTCATCATACAGGTTTACTGGGTTTGATAGAAAAGGTTCAATGTCATTAAGAGGTTACAGTAAGTCAGGATGGTCACCAAATTCTGCTAAAAATGTAGCCATTCAAGAGACTGCTAATGCAGAACATAACGAGGAGAACTTGCTTATGTTCGAGACTCAAAATGGGTCCAACTTTTTAATGGGGTCCAAAGGAGAGTCTTTGAATTCTACAGCCGTATGTGAAGAAGGTTTTACAGAACAATTCAATGGTGATCTGGGTCTCTTCCATGGGTAACTTTAGATTCTGGCTTTTCAATTGATGATGAGATGAGAATAGGAGGATCGCTAGATGCGGACGAGCAAACTCAGAGACACAAAGGATCCTCAAGATATTATACCGAAGGCCGTCAAGTACAAAAATTATGTGGCTGAAGAGCTCGCCTCTCATACTCAATCAAGAAAACATTACTGCGAACCCGTAATGAATTACAAGGTGAGATAGAGGAATTATGGTTGATGTTATAGGACACTGGGCACACAAGAACCTACCCAAAGAGGAATACATGATCCTCTGGCGCTTCATGAAATGGATCACCCTGCCCAAGGCAATTGGTCATTTGTACATGCTTAGACCGCCCAGTTCAGGCACACCAGAGGTGCATTGAGCGACTTGTTAGGTATGTGGAAGAGCAAAGAATCAGGTCACTCGGAAGCTCGAACCTTTGCCCCGTGCCATCTTCCATAGACCGTCTACCCAATGCGCTACCCAGTTCATAGACAGGTAGTTAAAACATTTAGATGAGCTCCTTTCCTTGTCCATATGAACTAGATTAGGATCCTTGTGCACGTTCCACACAAACTAGAAGCCGTCTATCTGGTATCAAGGAAGTTACACTTCAATGAATGTTGGTTTTCTTCCTGCTATATACTTCTCCTAACCAAGCTTCGACATCAACAAGTACAAAGTGACTATGAAGCAAGCATTCATTCAAAAAAATTGACTATGCTAAATGACGCTTTTAAATCTTCTTATGCATACATTCGGGCTAAAACGAGCCGGGCTCGGGATTTCAAGTTCCTAACAAAACCGGCCTTGGGATTCATTACCAAGCCTGAAAACTGGGCCGGGCCGGGCCGGGCTTGGGCATGCATAACATCCCAAATTTTTGTTGAGCCCAGCCTGAACCCGGCCCGGCCCGGTAAATTGCCACCCTTAGTGACATCCCATTTGCTACTAAATACAATGATCTGTTTTCGGTCGCTCTAAGCAAAGGTAAGTGGATCAATAACATAATCCAAAGGGAAAGTAATGGGGATGATTGGAACCTAAGGTTTAGAAGAGCCTTGTTTAAGTGGAGTCGCTTAACGCTCTTACGGCAGAATTGGAAGGAGTCAGATTAGTTGACGGCCCTAATAGGAGATGTTGGAGGTGGGAAGGGGATGGTTCTTTTTCTATGAAGTATTTTTGACGTTATTGCACCTAAATATAATGGTGAATTATCATCTTGTTTGATTTGGAAGGCGTCATGCCCGTCTAAGGTGGCTTTCTTTGTATGGTTGGCTACTCTTGATAAAATCTTAATGATTGACCATCCCATCTCTAGAAGTTGGGTTATCCCTAATTGATGTCATATGTGTAAGAAGGATGAGGAGTCGGTAAACCATCTCTTATTACATTGTGAGGCAAGGGGTAGTGGTCTTTCTTCTTGGTTTGTTTGGAGTTGCGCGGGTAATTCCGGAAGATCTAAGATGTCTTGTCGGTTAAGGGACGGAGGAAACAAAAGTCCAGACGTAATTTCTTATGGAACTTTTTCCCGCATATTATTTGCTGGTGCATTTGGAAGAAAAGAAACAGTAGGAAAAAGGAGGTGGAGGAAGGTGTACTTAGAAGAGACTTGGTACTACTTTTTCAATGGGCAAGGATCTTACCAGAATTTTTTGATGTTTGCTTTTCAGAATTTTTCATTAGGTGGAGAGAGTTATAAAAAGATAGAAAGGGAAAGGGGTTTGTGAATTACTTGAGCTAAATTCATACTTATATATACACTAAACTTTACTTAAAGAAAAAAAGACAAAAATGATAATCTGTCTCAATATACTAGCTATGAGCATGAAAACTAGATAAATATGAATGTAACTGTTTTGATATTATCATAAAAGAGTGTGGATTAATAAAGACAAAACACTAGGATCAGAAGAATAGTGGAGAGGCAAGGTAGTTCGGTAGTTGCAGCAACCATTGGCCTATAATCCATTTGAACTCGTGAATGAGCTACGTACCATAGGTTGTTTCTTAGCAATTCACAAAACAAAATTAGTTCCAAAAAATACACAATAATATAATTAATGAATTGCGAAACATGCCATCGTTTCCTATATTTCTAACAATTCTATCATAACTAAAGTAAGGATTAATGGATTTGGGAACAATTAAATTGCTTTTCATATGTGATATAGCTCAAGTATTAGGGATTCAATCAAGATCCAATGGAATGGATAGGGAGATACTACCAAGTGGCCAAGGTATCTAATTGTCCTAAAATTTTGATTAAATCATTTTCATCAATTAAGTACCTCATAAAGTTATTGTGGCCTGCCCTAAGTCACCAGAATGCCGAGTAGATGCGGGAGCGAGAGCACCAAACTTGAAAATAACTAGTGGTACAAAGTGTCTACAGAGCGTCTATATATATACATACAAACTATATTTTGTATAAAAAGAATGTTTATCAATCTAATTGAACCATTTTTCAGAATAAAACCTATATATTTTTGTACTTTCCTAAAAATCCTCTAAAATAATAAAAATATGTATTTTTTTCAAACTTTGACCCCTAAATGTTTTAAAAATATCTTAAATTGTCCATTTTGTATGCATTTATTCCAATCTGTGAATTGACTTTTCAAAATCGTGGATTTGAAAAGTCAAATCCACATACTAGTGACATTCTCGCACTCAAAACGCGGATTCGCGTTCTAAGTGCCAAAACGTCACCCAAGGGGGACTGATCATGTGACTTAGGTCTGCCTCACCAAGTTTAGTTTGCTGGTGGTGCAAGATCTTTTACACCACATGGAATAATGATGTTATAAATCCAGATTGTTCATTTGATAGGAGACCATCTAGATTGGTTATACAGACAATATTTCAACCCATCTAATTTCTTTTTTTTTTTTACAATATGTGTCCATGGTCCATGGAACACCTCTCAATAGGGAGGACCCAACCCACAAGAAACCCTGCATTGGGGGGATCTTGTGTTACGGACTATAGTGAAGACAGGATAGAGAATCAATCTCAGCCCAGTGAGCAGCATCACCAAGACTTTACCGCTAGGACACTTATCACCTTTTTCAACTCATATAATCCCATTAATACACATTGAATTTTAATACATTTTGTCACAACGTATTTCTTACCGTACAAACTTTTATTGTTTAAGTTTTGTATAAAGAAAGAATTTAGACTTAAGATTTTAGGCCAATAAGTCTTTGTAATTTTGTATACAAGATTGTCTCGAGGATTATCGTGAATCGTTTCCGACCATTGATGGACCGCTTGATTGGTCCTAATCAATCTGCCTTTCTTCTAGGAAGATCGATTCACGATAACATTCCTATTGTTCAAGAAATTTTCCATACTATAAGCAAGAAGAAGAAAGGAGAGCAGGGTCTCTTTGGACTAAAAATTCCCCTGACCAAAGCTTATGACTCAATGAGGTGAGATTTTATTGAACAGACCCTTAGGGCTATTGGCTTTCTCTATAGATGGATACAATTGGTCATGTATTGTGTTAAATCTGAATCGTACAGTGTTCTGGTCAATGGGTCCTCTCAGGGACTTATTGAGCCATCTCGAGGACTGAGGCATTGTGACCCTTTGTCACCTTACCTTTCATACTAAGCCAACAAGTCGTTACTGCTGCTTTGAATAATGCCCAGGAACCAAATCTTATCCATGGTATCAAAATTAGCAGAAATGGTCTGGCGCTTACTAATATTATGTTTGACGATGATCTGCTAATATTGGGCAGGACTGATAATAATAAATGTCAGGTACTAAACCACATCATCCATAAATTATGTACTGTGGTCGGGCATACTCTAAACAAGAATAAATCTAGCATTTTGATTAGTCTGAATGTTAAGGGTAGGCCGAGATGATCATTATCAGAGACATTTGATCTTAAATGTGTTCGTGATCCGAGTGCCTACCTGGGTACTCCACTGATCACAGGTAAACCAAACAAATCTGTTTTTGTGGACTAATTGGCTAAAGTTAGCCAGTGTCTTGCTACATGGAAGTGTGGCTTCCTTACTCAGGCTAGGAGAGTTACACTCTTTGATTCAATTCTTGCTGGCTTACCCCAACACCTTATGTCTTGCCTTAGTTTACCTTCCAGTACTGAAAAAACTTGATTTTGAAGCTTGGTACTTCTTTTGGCATCGTCATGGAAAGGAGAAAACTTTACATACATTAAACTGGGAAATAGTCTGTAATTCTAAGAAAGCAAGGGGCTTGAACATAAAATCCCCATTTGTATTCAATGATGCTTTGCTTATGAAAAAACAAAACTCGACAACTAGTTAATGATTCTAATGACCTTTGGGTACGGATGATAAAAGCCAAGTATTTTAGAGGAGTTGAATTTGAAAATGCCCATGCAATGCCGCATGATTCTTTCATGTGGAAAAGGCTAGTCAGGATGAGAGATAAAGCCACAGATGGCATGGGAAGGATTGTAGCTAATGGGTAATCCATAAAGATTGTTGATAATCGTTGGGTTCGGAGGACTCAATCCCAACATTGGCAACTTGCATGTGTACATATTGATCAATTTGTGTCTGTTTCTATACTAATTGTGCAAAATATGCAGATGTGGAATACTGCATTGATTGATATTCTCTGGCCACATGAGATTGCGGATATGGTCAAAGCTATTCCGATTGCAAGAACCATGTCCCATGATGAACTTATCTGGAAATGCACCAGCTTGGGGAACTTCACAGTTGCATCAACATACAATCTCACACATGGTAATCTGAACCTAGGTGAGATTGGCAATTTTTGGCTCAAAATCTGGCATCTAACATGCCCCCAAAAGGTACGTCTGTTTTGTTTGAAAATATGCTCACCAAGCTTTCCCGACCAGTGATCTTCTTAGCCAACAATTGGGGATAGTTGGTGAGGATTGTTATCTGTGTCATTCAAAGCAAGAGAGCCCAATCTATCTATTATGTGAATGTCAATTCACAAGGGTTGTGTGGTTTGCAACCCATGGTGGTAGACTTGACACATTCAATATGAGTAACATGAGCAACTGGATTGAACATGTGTTTAATACTCCTTGAGACAAATTCCTTAACCATATATCTAACTTGCCTTTATTGTATGCTAATCTCTTTTGGGCTATTTGGTTAACTAGAAATAATGCGATCTTTCAAGGTGAGCCGCCTAATGTCACTAAAACGGTGTTGTGTCTGCAGAAACTAAAACTGAACTCAAACTCAATATTAGGAGTGGTGGATGTCCAGAGACAACGTCTTGAAAAACATGAAAAAATTTCCATCAAATGGCTTTCCCCGCAGCTGAGATTGGTAAAGATCAACTTTGATGGTGCCGTAAAGGTCTATCTTGGGTCGGTTGGTGTGACGCACTATGTCGAAACGAAGCTGGTATATTTTTATGTGGAACTGTGTTGGGCATTGGTATATCGGAAGTACTAATAGCTGAGGGTATGGCTTGCGTAGAACGATTGAAGTTGGCTATTAACAAGGGTTATAAAAACATCATAATTGAAGGCGATTAATGGCAAATCATCTTAGAAATTGCTGGGAAGAAACATTGTGCATGGAAATCTTCAGATTTAGTTCAGGAAGCAAAAGCTCTACTCACATGCTTTGATACAATACTGTTCAGTCATATCTATAAGGAAGCGAATGCGACTGCAGACAAGCTGGCTAATCTAGCCTTAACCGGTGGTTCTTGTACTTCGGTCAACTCTCCTCCGACTGATTTGGTTCCACTTTTATACGATGACCAAATTGGGCGAACCTTTTCACAATGGGTTTCTAAGTGTAATACTCGCATGGGAGTTATCCATGTATTTCTTTTCTTTCTTTTTTTTTTTTTTGGTAGAAGAAAGAGTAATTAAGTCCTAATTATGCATGCAGTGTTGTGTCCCAAGAAATCATCTAAGATACATTGTTGAATAGTCTCTGGTACAAACTCAAACACCTGGTGAGGCCTATCATTTGAGATCGCCATATGTGCAAGAAGGCCTGCTGCACTATTGCCTTCAGGCCATCCGTGTTGTACTTTAAATTCTCCTCATCGTGCATGAAGTTGTGTTTTGCTGTGTTCAATAAGCTGTCCAATCTCCTCTGGGAAGTCTGCTCCTCGGTTTATAGCATTGATGACCAAACTGGAATCCCCTTCAAGAAACACATTTTCATTTGGAAAATCAACCGCCAGTTTGACTCCCATCCACTCACTCGAGGCTTCAGCATAGGTTATGGAGCGAGAATCCAATCTGAAGGAGCCACCCTTCAATAAATGACCATTATGATCCCTGATTATGCAGCCTGCCGGGGCAAGGTTAAGGCTCGAGCTAAAGGCGTCGTCGAAGTTAATTTTTGTACATCGTTCCGGTGAGGGGTGCCAACGAATGTAGATTGTTTCTGAAATGGGAGGCACGTGGGAATCACAAGGATTCTTCATTAAAGATGATAAATGGGGGCGCCTTGGCATGGACAAAGTCGGAGTGGAGTCTGCACACTGAAGAGATGATTTTCTCAATGCTGCACTTGCTACCTCCAAAAATACATGCATTCTTGTTCAACCAAAGGCACAGAGAAATATAGATGTAGATAGTGTTATTTACAGTATCACTATAACTATATATCTCTGTTTTTTCATTATCGAGTGTGAAAACTTGGTTGGATCTAGCAATTTCCCATACACACCAAGGGAACTTACACTTGCTCACAATATGATATGTCGTTTCAATTGCTTCATTGCAAATCTTGCATGTTGGTTCTATATTGATGCCTCTTAATGATTTTAGCAGCTGTAGGAATGTGATCCATAATAAGTAGCCAAATGAAGTGTTGTATTCTTGGGTGACATGGAATTTTCCATGAACTAACCTATTTTCCTTGCGGGAGATCCACTCTAGTATCTGTATTATTTCTAATCAAGCATAAGATTGATTTGATTGAGAATTTGCTTCCAGTATCAGTGTTCCATATGAACGGAATGTTGGTCATATTGGGCAGGACAAGAAGAGCATGAAAGAGATCCCAAAAATTTTAGGATGAAGTCTTTTATTTTATTCCTGTCCATATCCAATTGGCCATTTAGAAGGTCTTTGATAGAAAGATCATCATCTATGTTATGAGTCTCAGCCATGCTTAGGAAGTCCTGAAGTAGGGCGTCGGTTGCCCACCTATCAGCAAGATCGTAAAGTTTGCCTCATCTTGAGAGCATCTCTACCTTTGAGGATACCCCACCAAATCCACGAGTCGGATGACCTCAAGAGTTTGTTAAGTAAGTCATGTCCCTGGATATACTTCTTCGTAAACAAGTTGGTCCAAATTTTGTCCTTTTCATGAAGGAATCTCCAAGACAGTTTTGCTTTGAAAGTCAAATTAATGTCTTTGGTCTAGAATAAGCCCAGATCACTCGCGTTTTTGGACGAGCAGATACTATTCCAGTTGACCCAATTGATCTTGTTTGTGTCGTCCGAATTGGACCAAAGCAAATTCCTTTGAATTTCATCAATTTTGTTAGAGATGTTAATGGGAAGATTAAAGCAACTCATAATATGCTGCGAAGTGGAGGATAAAACCGTTTTAATTAGAGTGGACTTACCTGTGGGGCTGAGAAGTTTGCTTTCCAACCTTGTATTCTGGTCTTAATCCTATCAATAACTGAGGCATACGAATTTTTTGTGATTAAGCATGTGACAAGCGGAGCTCCGAGGTATTTTTCATTGTTAGTCATAAGTTGCACTTGAAGGACTTTGAGTAGCGCTCGCTTGAATCTGCACTACAAATTAGGAGAGAAGTGACCTGCAGATTTTGCGAAGTTTACCTTTTGGCCCGAAGCCTCACACAATAAGAGGAGAGTATGTCTTTCACTTTGCCGCAACTGGAGAAGGAAGCTTTTGATACTGTCCCCAACGGTGTCCCAAAAATGCGAAAATAAAATCTTGGGCAAACCATCCAGACCTGGGACCTGAGAGGTTGCATCTCTAAGAGAGCAGACTTAACTTCCTCTTTAGAGATAGGGCTAGTTAGTTTGGAGTTGTCTTCCTCAGAGAAAGAGGGGGCAATGAGGTTGTCGATATAGTCCAAATTTGGAGTAGACTCAAAAGAGAATATCACGGTGAAGTGATTGACTAAGTGGGTTGTGATCTTTTCTTTAGAATCTAACCATCAGCCATCTGGAGTTTTCAATTTCCAAATTCTATTAAAAGAACGATGTTATAATGTGGAAGCATGGAAAAATTTGGTATGTCGATCACCCAGAGTGAGTCAATTCACTCTCAATTTTTGGGCCCAAAACATTTCTTGTTGTCCAAGGATGTGATCCCACTGTCACGACCCAAACCAGTTCAGATACATGGATCCATAACCGGGTCGGATTGCGACTCTCACCTCATATTGATGTGGGAGTGGAAAGCAATATAAGAACATTAGCGGAAGTTAATTTCATAGTTCTAATAAAATATATTAATAATTATAACAATGTCCTAATTACAAAATCTGGAAATTTAACTAACTAATCTATATTAAATTATCCTTTATAATTCCATCTTAAATGCCCATTCCCAAGCTCTCTTTAGTGATCTACTTCCTTTAGTAACCTGAAAAACAACATAATGTCCGTAAGCCAAAGCTCGTGTGAGTAGACCTTTAAAACAAGGTATCTACTCAACACCAAATGCTACTACAAAATATAATATATAATAATGATAATCTGAAATATGAATAATATAATAATGAAATCGGAATAATGAATAATGATGACAAATAACAGCAATATGTTCTCTCACCAAATCTCACATTGGTTTGTATCATAAGGATATCACATGATCCTTTTATCATACTACATGCCTAAATCTATATGATAATCATATTCAGTGCATCATACACCAGATAACCACAATAATATCAACAAACACATGATAATGCAATACGCATGAAGTCTGGTATTCGAACGGCTCAAATTCCCACACTAACCAATCAAACATTGAGCAAGAATGTCTTCTCAATCCATTCCCCCACATACACGGCCACTCTCAATGCAAGATATTCTATGTGCGCATTATAGTTTTATGGGGCTCCGACCAAGAGGGCACAATTCCCCCACTTATTTTCGGTAGGGCAATGCAAAAATCCAAGGCGTCCACAATAGGATCTA
>JAUPMG010158992.1:0-10856 GCA_031762675.1 Pachysandra terminalis | reverse complement strand
TACCTCTTTTGGGCTCCATTCCTTACACACATGCACCTTTTCTTTTCTTTTCTTGTTCTCCAGGTTTCAAGTGTATGATGTAGACACCAAATATCACAACATACCTGTAAAGGTATTTCATATTTTGTTGTTCTATTTATCATTTATTTTATACCTTTAGGCTTTAGTAGATAAAAATTTATTAAGCTGCTGGTTATTAGGTAGTGGATTTCAGGTCTTGTCCTTTTCTGTAAAAGGAAATTAAATATGTATTACTGAAATCTGACCAGTGTTAAATATGTCAAAACGATAAATAGTAGGCATTTGCCTGTCTGATCAGCTAGGCAATTGTTCAGTGAATTTGGGTGACCCAATATATTGAACATTTATAATATAAGGTCATTGTATCATCAACGTAGATCCCAATAGATTTGTTGCTTGTATATACAAATTTAAATTTATTATAATTAATACCAAGATTTATTCGCTATAAAGCTAAGTTTGACAAAGTTGTGGTAGCAATAGCTACTACATGTGCCCAGTCTTGGGAGTGTCAGGGCACTAGACGCTGTGATCAAACTGCATGATATTTAGAATTGGAACTAAGAGCAGCTAGTGGTGAAAATCCTTTCTGTCATTACTTGGTAATAATTCTTGAAACCGGGACCTCCGTAAAGGTACAAAATGATTACTATATGTATCTGTTTTGTGATGTTATTCAGCCAGGATGCTGTATAATCATCCAAAGTTAAAATATATACATATTAAAATTGAAGTTGATTTCTAAAGGCTGGCAAACATTTTCTTATTTATAATTTGCATTTGCTATAAATGAAGGTTTTAAGAGAAACTTATTCACATGTTTTAAATGAAATGGTTTCTAGAATTGGTTAATTATGCAGGATTTTAACTACAGAAAGTGGTTTAGACCCAGATCTCTGTTCTTTTCTTTTCTTGTGAAAGAGGGGAGTCCAAAACATTGGTGAATATTGTGGCTGTGGTTAAGATCTGGCATCATTCCTAGGAAGATTATGTGAATTGTTTCCAGCCTTATTTTATAATCCTTAGTACCTTTTGTTTTTAAATATTTTATCTCTTTTTTTATTTATTTTTTCTATTACAATATTTCTTCTTTATCAATAAAAAGACAAAATGCCGTTGCGTAAGTTTTCATCGTCAGGTTGATGGGAAACTAATCTTGCTTATGGTGAAGCTTAAAGTTATTTTGTAATCTTGCAGATGCTAAATTTGAATGACCAAGAATTTCTTGGAGAAGCTAGTTGTTTTCTATCAGAAGTAAGTTCCGTTGGATTCAGATTGACCTTACTGTGTAACTGGTATTGCGTGATGAGTTTGACGTTGGCCAGAATTTAATATTGCACTTTTTGTATAATTTTCTAACAGTTCAATGTACCAAGCTTCTAATTTGACATAGTAATTTTGTTGGATTCTAATACTCAGACCTGCATGCCGTGGTTATCATTTATGCCCAAATGCATGGAATAAGTTGGGATACTATGGAGTCCTTAGGGGAGTTGGTGGCGATTATCATACTTGCAATACTATCTTACTGCCTTTCTTCATTGCAGGTAGTGACTAAACATAGTAGGAGTTTGACACTTAATCTTCAAAACAAAATTGGGCGTGGAAGGATGCGAAGTTTAGGAACGCTAACTGTCCATGCAGAGGAAACAGTTGCTTCAAAGAAATCCATAGAGATGATATTTCGTTGTTCCCAGTTGGAAAACAAGGATCTCTTCTCTAAAAGTGTATGTTTCCATAAACTAGCTATATCTTTAGATTTTTTGTTATCCATGTATATATAGATATTCCATGTTTGATTCTAATCACTCCCTCTCTATCATATTTTTTCTCATTTTCTTTATCTAGGATCCGTTCTTAAGATTATCTAGAATTATTGAGAGCGGAGGTTCTGTTCCAATTTGGAAGACAGAAGTGGTGAGCAACAACTTAAATCCAACTTGGAAGCCTATATGCCTGACTATGCAGCAAGTTGGAAGCAAGGCAAGCTTGTCATCTTTTTCTAAATATTGGTTAATGGTAGTATAGTGAGAACATTGGTTGTTTGAAATCTTAGGATATCTGTATTTGGAAATGTTAACTACTGAAGTACCCTAATAATGAGGCTCTATGCTTCAACATTATGGATGCACTCTCCACTATATTTGAATTTTCATGTGAGAAACAAAATAGATTATTACTTATATCAGCGTGTATCGTACTGGGTGGCGTAATAAAGGCGCTGGAAAAGCCACACGGGTTAGCTCTACTGGCAGGCTCTCCAGCTCAGGAACTGGAGGTCCCAGGTTTGAGTTCCCAGGCTTACCTGATATATGGTCCTTGTGGTTGTGGGTGGGGTCATGTGTCCGGGGTTTACCCTGCCCCCCACTAAGTGGGGTCGGGGGTTCCATGTCGCCAAAAAAAATAAAAAAATAAAGGCGCTGGAACACTCAAGCTGTGATAGCTCACTGATTACCGAATCTGACCTTTATTTTCTGCTCTTGCTTCCTTTTGTATTTTATCTGATGCAGGATAACCCATTAGTTATAGAGTGTTTTGATTTCAATAGCAGTGGCAAGCATGAATTCATAGGGTAAGCAATTAATGCTTTGGCTTATTGCTCATCAGTTTTTCCACTTGTGTTCTATTTGTTACTTTGTGCGTGGGTTATCAGATCTAAACTTTGATTACTGTTATTCATCAGGAAACTTCAGAAATCAGTGGCAGGCCTGGAAAAACTTTACAAGGAAAAAATTGGAGCAAACTTTTTCACACAATCTTCTCTTCGCCAGGGCCATGAAAAGGTATTTGTTCAAACTTGTTTAGGAAGATTTTTAACCTCATATGAGATGAAGTTGTCATGTCCTTATGCTCAGCCTCGTTTTCTTTTCCAACTTATATTCCATAGATGCTGAAGGGTCAGCTGTTTATTGATGAATTTTGTGAGAAGACACAGTACAGTTTTTTGGATTACATTTCAAGTGGGTTTGAGCTTAACTTTATGGTTGCTATTGATTTTACGGGTATGGAGCCTTCAATGATCTACAAACTTTATCCTGTTCCAGCTAATGCTTATCTTGTTGTTAAACTTCTTTCCTTGATACTTTTATTTTTCCTTTTAAGCCAGCTTCAAATGGAAATCCCCGAATTCCAGATTCTTTGCACTATATTGATCCTTCAGGCCGATTGAATGCCTACCAGCAGGTAATATGCAGCAGGTGTAATATATTTTTGTTATAGTCTCGAAAGGCTTAATAAGGATGAAGCGGATACAGGTTACTGCTACACCAGTCAATTAGAAGCCCTAGGAGATCTGTCATAGGAAAGAACTGAATTAATTAGATGATCATACCATTGGACCTATATATGGTTTTGAACAACTAGACACCATTTATTTGGGGCAAAGCATTAGTGATCGATTACTTTGATATGATGTTGAAAAATGCTTCACCTGAAATTTATTGCAATCTAGCATGATGCTATAGATCAAATGGTTCTGACCATAATTCGGCCATCAGTTCTTCTACCAACAGGGTGTACTGGTCATCTTCCCCTTGGTCTCGATCTGGGGAAGTTGAAGGCTCCTTCAGAATTTCCTTGGTTTGAGTCTCTGCCTTATCCTTGGTTATCCCTGAAACTGGTTGGCCAGGGGAGTGCGTAACTTTGATCCCCCCCTTTTCTGACTGTTCCACCTATGTGTGCATCTTGAAGGCTTTGTTATATATAGATCATTTCATAGAATTAAAGGAGTTGGACTATTGATGTACCCTTCAAATATTTCTTCTATATATGGGGTTCTGTTGGAATTTTATGAGAAGTGTGATCATCACAATCAAATCTTGTAAACTCTAAACTGATTTCTTCACAGGCTATACTAGAGGTTGGAGAGGTCATCCAATTTTATGATTTTGACAAACGCTATCCTGCTTGGGGCTTTGGGGGAATGACAATTGATGGCATTTCTCATTGTTTTAATTTGAATGGAAGTGCTAGGGAGTGTGAGGTAAGAGCAATCATTTTGTGTTTTCCATGTACTTGCGCTTTTTATCATTGGAGATGTTGTATAAGCAATCATTTATTGGAATTTACATTAGATCATGTTTTCATTACTCAATGTAATGAATGGAACGAAGAAATTGCTTTGGGCTGTGTATGGTTAGCTAGAATCTGTAGGAAAAGAAAGGAAAACTAACTTTCCAACGAAATCTGGGCACTTGGTTCATTGGACAATGTGGGCCCATTGGAAAGTACTTTTCAACTTTTTAGTGAAAAAACCCTCAAACTTTTCCCTTTAAAATGAAGGGGAAACAATGGAAAGGAAAGGAAAGTGCTCTTTTACTTTCCTTTCTATCCTTTTCCAACTAACCAAACACAGCCTTGAGTTCTAAAGATTTGAGTATGGTCTGATTGCAGAAACTATTGGCAATCCGTTGCATTCATTTGTATCTGGGTGTGATACCTTGAAAAGAGTCCTTAGCAAATGGTTAGCTTCTTCAGCATTTATGATTTAATAAGCATTATTCATTCAAATGGATGGTTACTCGTAAAATCTATTTGAAGATTAGGTTTAAAAAAATTGAAATCCTTTGTATACTATCATTCTCAATAGTTTTGACCTAAATTTGGTTACATTAATGCGGTTGATGGTTAATGGAACAAAAGGATAGGATATGATTTTAAAAGAAGATTAGAAAACACAATAATATATAATGAGAAAAACAAGGAAATTAGGAAAAACGTTTAATAATTGACACTAATTAATAGTTGTAAAAATAAATATAGATCATTCCCGCATAAGAATCTTAAAGAACATGGAGCCTTGTTCCTCATTTCTACTTTCTATATGGAGAAGCTTCTCTCTTCAATTTATTTATTCATTAAATTTTATGTATTTGTTTTTTCATTTATAAGCATGAATTTTCATAATGTTTCACCTTGTTGGGTACCTAGTCCTGACTTATGGGCATTGGGATGGAGGAACAGGATTCTTGTTGCCGACCACAACTAGTTGGGATAAGGCATTTTGTTGATGTTGATGAGTCTGTTTTTCTTTATTTACAGGTTGAAGGCGTAGAAGGCATCATGTCTGCCTATGCAAGTGCATTACATAATATTAGTCTTGGCGGGCCCACTTTGTTTGGTCAAGTGATCAACAAGGCCGCACAAATTGCTGGTCAGTCCATCTCACATAACCAGAACAAGTACCTTGTCTTGTTAATTATAACGGTAAAGAATGAAAGTTATTCATTACTGCATCTCTCTTTGTTTTCTCGTGTTTCTTTTTCGAGTAATGAAATGATTAGTAAACCTTTCTAGGATGGAGTTCTTACGGATATGCAAGAAACTAAAGATGCTTTGGTTAGGGCATCTGATTTGCCCTTATCAATTCTTATAGTTGGAGTGGGAGGTGCAGATTTTACTGAAATGGAGGTATAGTTTACTCCTGTCTTTGTCGTTTACCCCATTATTTTCTGGTTTTTCAAGTGTTGAAGCACGGTCTTTTAATTGGAGATCAGGAAACTTTGCTTCTGTAATGGCTTTCTCACTAAGAAGTTTTAAATTAATGGTTCAATCCTTATGGTGTAATAGATCCTTGATGCTGATAATGGACAGCGGTTAGAGAGTTCTACTGGACGGATAGCTACACGTGACATTGTACAGTTCGTTCCAATGCGTGAGGTGCATGGTGAGTACTAAAAACTTTTTTTTTTTTTTTTTGGTGATGTGGAACCTCCGACCCGACTTAGTGGGGACAAAGTAAACACCAGATACATGACCCCACCCACAAGGACCGTATATCATGTAAGCCCGGGGACTTGAACCTGGGATATCCAATTCCTGAGATGGAGAGCCTGCCAGTTGAGCACACCCTTGTGGGTTGAAACCACTTCAATACTAGTTACAATCTTAAAGAAAGCAGAACCATTGTGTCCTGATAGGGGGAATTTCGTACAAATTTGACTTGGTAGGATTGATCAAATCCATTATTTCTTTTTTTTAGATGAATAATGAAAGAGTTTATAAAAAAAAGGGAGAAAAGAAAATACAAGGTATCCCAAAGTGAGGGAAACAGGAACAGAAAAAACAAAAAATAAAACACAGAAAATACATTACGAGGTCCACAAGTATGCATCCTCCAACTTACACCTACACAACTTCTACATATGAATCACTGCCTCCCAACATCTAGAAAGATATGACCTGGACACGTCTTTGAAGTCTGGAAGAATGCTTGCCCAAAATAACACCAAACTCTCAATGGATTCAATCAAGCCCCCAAACTTGCTCTCTTATCTTCTAATATTCTGCTAATTCTTTCTCTCCAAATACCCCCAAAGACTTGCATAGAACACCAGCTCATAAAGGATCTCTTTCCAAGAGATGGAAAGCGCCATAGAGAAAAAAGTAAATGAAGAAAGCATGGTCCCACTCATACAATGCCTGCTAGTTTGATGAAATACTCCCAAATCCGTGACGCCCAACTACACCCCACAAACAGATGGTCCACTGAATGAAAAACTACAAGTTATTGTGTTTGCTAACAAGCAATAAATGAAAAGCTACAAGTTATTGTGTTTGCTTGTAAATTGATTGACCTACAACTTTCTTGACTGCTTAATAGGTGACATCTCTTCCTAAAAGGAAAAGCAATTCCTTCAGAATTGATTCTTAGGAAGCGCTTTGTAAAAACTGTTTCAAATTAAAAGATAGCGTCTAGTAAATGCCTATTTAGGAAGTGCTTTTAGGTCTAGAAGTTAAGAAGTTTCAAAATGGATATTATAAAATCACGAGGATAAAATAGTCTCAATAAAAATATCACTTAAATGACTAAAACGGATTCCCTCAAAAGCAATTTGGAGAAGCAAGGAGTCAACTGCTTCAATAGAATCAGTGTTTCAGTGAAGCACATTTGAAATTGCTTCTCAGACATAATGTGTATGATTAAATAGCTTCTAGGCTTAGTAATCACTTCCAAGGCCCCAAGAAGCAATGCCAAACATACCCTTAATATCATCTGATTTGAACTCTCCTCATGGATCTTATATGTTGGCTAATGGCTATAGACTAGAAAGATTTGGATTGATAAGAATCTTGAAAAATCCTTTAACATCAGCTTCTGTTGGTTCATGCATGTGTCCTAGTGGGAGGGTACTTAAGACTAGCTTTCATTGCCTGCTTTGAAATTTTCTTCTGGATTGAATTCCTTTCTTTGATTATTTGTTTATTATCTGTACTTCAAATAAGATCCATATTCTTATGGGCAGGTGGGCAGATCTACATTGTACAGAGTCTCTTGGAAGAGCTGCCTTGGCAGTTCTTGACGTACATGCGGAGCAGAAACATCGAACCATGTTCAGCCAACGAAGCTCAAACTTCCGCCTGAAAACACCCGCCTACCTACAAGCTTTTCGTAGCATTAATTTTGGTTCGTTGGCTACTGGAGCTCCAGCTTATAACCTGAATTCACCGGACTACTTGCTCTCTTGTTAAGCAATCTTGGTAATTGAAGCGCATCCATCTCTTTGCTTTCTGTAGTGAAGAGTCGTGCTAACGCATTTCTTCTACAGCAGAAACTGGTATTTAGAAGTATGGAAATGTGGTCTCAGTCTACATTAAATTAGAAGTATAATTCTTTTGAGTAGCTGTACAGTTTTGATTTTCCCAAACTAGAAAAAGGATTCGGTTGGTTGCTTGAGCTTCACTTGATCTTGGGAGTTTATTCAATACCAGAGAGGGTCCATTCTATAAGCTGGGAGGCTCGTGGCTATCATTCTGTAGTTGTATCATTCATTGAAGCATATCCATCACACTAATCGGATCAAAACATGCGGGTATACCCGGAATAAATTGGCAATTAAACTGCGACCAGGTCAGGACGTCAGGTGAGGGGTAGGGATGTACAATGGGCCGGTTCGGGCCGGCACAGACCATGTACACCCCTAATGATGGGTTTTAGTGACAAATTACTAGCTCTGGAGGAATATGGATCCAACCAGGGTCTACAAACGGGCCTTTCGTACTGGCATGTACCCAACTAGGGATGTATAGCGGGCTTTTTTTGCTGGCCCGGCATGATAAGGCTCGTGCCTTTCTTGCTGGCCCCGCACGATAAGGCTTGTGCCTTTCGTGCCGTGGGCTGGCATGTAATCGGGAAGTGCCATGTGATGGTGTGCCGTTCCGTGCTTAATTTCAGGGCCCCAGGCCCAGCATGGCACGGAGCACATCATTATTAGACTGGGCAGTGCCAGGCCGGGTGGGCCATGCTTTTATCTTTATTTTGTCCAAAACTGAATCGTACCATGGGTCATGAGCCCAGGCCCAATACGACTTTATAAGGCCTTCCGTATCGTGGGTCACGAGCCTAAACCCGGTACGACACTTTTAGGCCTTCCGTATCGTGGGTCATGAGCCTAAACCCGGTATGACACTATTAGGCCTTTCATGCTCTGGGTATGGATCAAATCATGTCGGGTCAACGGCCCAGCCCATCCAAGTAGGGATAGGATGATGCTCATCTGGGTATGGGTCAAATCATGTCGGGTCAATCCGGCACATAAGGTCAGCCCATCCAAGTAAGGATAGGATGATGCTCATCTGCTATATATTTGCCACGTGTCGGTATGCTCATTTATCTGCCCTTTTTTTGCCTTTCCTGATATATACATTAGAAAGATCATAATTTAGATAGCCCATCCAAGTAAGGATAGGATGATGCTCATCTGGGTATGGGTCAAATCATGTCGGGTCAATCCGGCACATAAGGCCCAGCCCATCCAAGTAAGGATAGGATGATGCTCATCTGCTATATATTTGCCACGTGTCGTGTATGCTCATTTATCTGCGCTTTTTTCCTTTCATGATATATACAGTAGAAAGATCATAATTTAGGGTTGTAAACGAGCTGAGCCGAGCCAAGATTTGCCCAATTCAGCTCAGGCTCATAAATTACTAATGAGGCTCAAGTTCAACTCAGGCTCGTTCAAAAATTTTAACCTCCGAGCCGAGCCGAACTTTGCCCAGCTTAGCTCAAGCTCGTAAAAGCTTGGCTCTAAAGATGTTCGACTTATAGAAAGTTTGACTCGTAAAAAAGCTTAGATTAGTACAAATGCTTTAATATTATAATCGATACTTATTATTATATGTAATATAATATGTTAACATGCGTGTTTAATATTAATACATGATATAATATATAGGAGTATAAACATATAATCTCATGTACAAACCGAGCCGAACTTTAATCGAACTGAACCTACCCAAGCTTAGCTCAAGCTCGTTAAATAATGAGCTTTTTTCGAGCTCAAGCTCAGCTCGCGAGCTTAATTATAGAGCTCAAACTCCGCTCGTTGACACCCCCTAAAATCATTATTCACAAGAAAGCTTTCAAGTTTTCAGGTCTACCGTCGGCTAGAACTGGGAGTTTTTGTCTTTATTTAGCTTTTACTGTTCGCATCAGTTTGCAGAGAAACAACATCGACTCTTCTTGGTGGGACAACAGTCTGGAAGCTCATGTCTCTGCCCAAAATTTTTGCAGAAACTACAGAAGTAACCATCTCAGTAGACGATGTCGAATCGAACTATCAATAAACCTCCCATTACATCGGAAAGACGGTTCCGTTTGGATATTCGGATTTTGTGGGAACATAAATAAAGGAAAGAATGCTTTTTTGCATAATTTTCGTGTTTGGATATTTGGAAAGTGTAGGTCCCACATAAATTATTTCAGTCAAACTCTTTTGAATGTAGAAAAATGTCTTTTTCTTGTTTTTCGATAAAAATAAAAAAATTATAAAAAAAAGTGAAGAGAAGAGCATGTTTCCCATCCTATTCTTTATCACTAAAACTTTCTTTATGCACTTATACAATAAAGGGTAAATTATGCAAATAAAAAACCTTTCTTATTTATTCCTATAAGCCAAACAGCAAAATCAAATTTTTTTGTCATACTCATATATTTTCATAACATAACCAAATAGCTTCTAAGAAAATATTTCCAACATATTACTTTCTTTATATTACTTTCAATTTTTTTTATCAGTCATATATTTTCATAATACAACCAAATTTGGTCCGGTTTGTGCTTTTGGATAAACACTCATTAAATAAGTGGCTCAATGGGAGCACTTATCCACAATAGCAATGAACTGCTTATTTGAAGAAAATAACGTTTGATAAATACATTTATTTAAGTGTTTATGAAAGTTTAGTGGTAAAATAGGAATTATAAAAATATTATTAAAGTATAGAAATAATATTTATTTAAGTGATTATTAAAGTTTAGGGATAAAATAAGTATTATGAAAATATTACTAAAGTTTAGAAATAGTTACCTGCATGAGTGATCATAAGTGATAAAAGAAGCTGTTTTCAACAGCTTTTCCTTATGGGTATCCCTCCTCTATTGCTTGTGGGTAAACACTTTTTTTTTTTTTGTAATGAAACGAAAATACATGATCGACAAGTGTTGGTGCAAGACCCTGTGGTGGCTTTGTCTTCCAAAAACAGGAACCTTCGTTAATAGTATGGTTCACAAGCTAATCAGCGGCTTGGTTAGATTCTTTGAATGCATGTTGAATTCTGACTTCCTCGAATTGTAGTAGTTGGTTCCTGACCTTCCTAATCAATCCATAAATGCTCCACAATGTATCAGTATCATGCTTCTTGATCAGTTGAATAATGGAGTTTGAGTTGCCTTCGATAAGTTTTTTGATGCCATTGTGTAGTGCCATATTAACTCCTTAGAACGGGCAATCATTTCGGCTGTGTTTGCATTACATCTAGGGGTGCAACTCGGTTCGGTTAAAACCGAAACCGAACTGACCCAAACCGACTTCGGTTCGGTTTGGGTTGGGTTT
>JAUPMG010158981.1:0-10856 GCA_031762675.1 Pachysandra terminalis | reverse complement strand
TAAAGTTTATTCATTATGTAAGGACTCGAATGAGCATAGGGCTTGTTCATACAGTTAAAGATACCAAATACAGACTTCTTATTAGAGAAGAAAATTACATTGTGATACATGGAAGGTAATACTCGTTCACTAGAGGACTTACCGCTATGATTCATGTAGTTTGTTTCTTTAGTTTTAAGTATAAGGAATCAAGGATATATAGTAATTGATGTTATGGTAAGTAAGAAAAATATACGGATCAAGTGGGAGAATGTTATTTTAAATTTTAAATTTTAAATTCAGACTTATCTTGATATTTGAATTGATCAAGATAAGTCATTTAGTTATGGATTTAAATTTAAATTCAAATGTTTCTGATTTTTCTCAACTAACTCCATGATCCATATATGGTAACTGCCATATGAGATCTCATAAGATACACCTTTGATGGAGAGGTGCATCTATAAATATGGGGTAAAGGGAAGATAGAGTCCCTGATTTCAGAACTGCAAAATTCTTTCCTGCTCCATTAACGATGCAGTGCTAGAGGTCGGAAGACTCCGTCTAATTAAAGTTTGCAATTTTCCAGATAAAAGATCGGTATTCATCTCTCAGTATACTGGCTATGGCTAGAGGTTAGTAGATTCTTTTTCCGCATATTATTATTTATGCCATTCGGATTTTTTGCATAAATATTTAGTTGAAAAAAAACTAACACTAGGTTCTGCATTTGAAAGCAATATTACACTAAATGTAATGAAGTTGCAAATGTTGATTCTAATCATTGCGTAATTTTCATTATAATTGAAGCTCTCAGATTGTATTTATTCTTGGACTTTGTCAGTCAAACGATAATCAATCCACAAGGCTTTTTTCCAACTAGCTAGTTAGGATTGACAGCATGATTCCAGTTCAGCCATTCCAATCCATCAAAAGTAATGTCGTCAATCAAGATGCGTTTTGATGTCCGCTTCACAAACTTATATCCATGTTTTTCTATACCTTCCTGTTGCTCTGTTAAGATTGCACATATTGTTTGTCTCATTGGAATTGTCAAATGTCCAAACCATCTCAATCTATTCTTTTTTATCTCATCACCTATTACAGCTACTCCTTGGCTCTTCATATCTAAATCTATCTTTTCTAATTTTCAACTCATTCACCTTAACTTATTGATCCCAGGTATATATATCGAATTAATAAGTTAATTCTTAGTTGTCCAACAGTTTGTCCCATAAAGCATAGCAAATGCTACACTGATCCAATAAAGTTTTCCTTTCGGATCTAATCGGAACGCATCGGCCAACCAACATTCTAGAGGCAGATATTCACTTCAAACACTACGCTCAAATGGTATGAGAAATTCCTCTTCGATTACTCCCTCCTTGTGAAAATTGAACCAAAACGCTAGCTAACAGTTCCTTCCGTGAATTTCATGACCAGCTACCATGTGATGAACCACGAGAATGGCACTCATGTGATGAACCACGAGAATCTTGTGGTCCCTCTAATGTTCTTATCATTTCATTTTTCCCATTATATATTTTGACGTCACTTTCAATTTTAAGATTCCACTAAGCCCATCACAATAAACTATAACTAACAATCACTACGTTTATTGTTTAACAAACCGCATGATCCCCAAGAATTCTCTATTTCATTATCTGCTTGCTTGATGTACATTCAAGAATTCTTTCATTTTCAACATCGACGTGTGTCACCCGTTGCATCTCGTGTACAATGCCCATCAAACCACCTTCAACTCCCCAAAGTTTTGGATTTATAAACAAAAACTGCACCAAATCAAGCACCCGTTACAGCTCATGTACAATGCCCATCAAACCACCTTCAACTCCCCAAGGTTTTGGATCCATAAACAAAAACTGCATCGAATCAAGCTTTGAAAATACACCAAAACTAGAAAACTGTCATCTACTGATCTACACTACAGATTGGTCAGTCACGGACACAAAAACTAACTATTATCAGCGATTCAGCATAACATGATTGCTACCATTACAGGTATTAGGTTGGAGCATTAAACTAAACCATGAACATATTGTTCACAATATCATCGGCAAATCACATCACAATTCACCATAATTCAATTCGGAAACCAAGAAACTAATAGAAAACAGATTATCATAAGCTGCATAACAAACTTAGAAACAGAATCCAAAACAAATTGGAGCTAAACGAAGAAATAAACTTACCAGATCCACAAGTGCCGCGACCTTTTGGTAACGACTGCCATGGCCCATGAGTGATGGCGTCAGACCTTCTCGTATACACCTTGCGCTTCTCCATCTGTCGACCACTGTTTCTGCTACTACTCTCTCCATGAAGCAAAGGCTTCTCCATCTACCTCTGTTCTTCGTCTGGGAGAAATCTGAGATTCGAAAGAGGGCTAAAGGTCGTAAATGAAACGAACGTGAGATACGTATGAGTCAGATCAATTTAAGGATCCGATCGGAATCAGTTATCAGTCGGTGCCTGATCTTGATCATGTACATGTATACAGGGCTCGCATCCTCTACAGCTTAAGACTTGCAGCAATCCATACAGCACAATTGGATTGCTGCCACGTGGATACTAAAGTGGTACCTAAAGCAAAAGATATTGGGTACTAGGTGAAAGGGTACCCGTGGGTTAACAGCTTTAGTTTTATTGTTTCGCGCATAATATTTTTCATCGTTTTTTTGGTTTTTCCAATTCACTCATTTTCATATTTTTCTTTAGAGAAGAGAATATCGAGCTTCTTATTTTTCTTTAGAGAAGAGATAAGTATATATCCAACTCATTCTCATCTTCATATTTTTTTTTAGAGTATACATCATAAACAACATCATTAAGAAAGAACTCCAACATTAAACAATCGGTATTATTCGTCTCTACATTTATAACTATTGATTTCTAGATTATTTAAGCAATGTATGACCAAACCTTGTAGACTTGGCTATTAAAGGGTACCCAAGGCTAAATAAGGGATATCCTTGGCTTAATTATTATGCGAAAGGTATCATGTGCATTATTAAGCCAAGAGTACCCCCTTTTAAGCCTTGGGTACTCATGGTTTAAAGATACACAGGGTACCCATAGGCTTTAGAGGGGGTACCCTTGGCTTAATTTTTAAGCCAAGGGTAACATGTGCATTATTAAGCCTAGGGTATCTCCTTTTAAGCCTTCGGTACACAGGGTACTAAAGGCTTAAACTGGGGTACCCTAGGCTTAAAAATGCACAGGGTAAACCAAGAGTACCCCCCTCTTAAGCCTTGGGACTTTACACAATATAGGGGGTACTCATGTTTTAATGATTCACACCCACCCATAGCATTTAGAGGGGGTACCATATGCTTTAAACCATGCCTACTTTGGTTAATCACCCAAAACACTATTAATGTGGGTTATGAATGAATGAAGCATAGGTACTCCCTCTATAGAGAAGTGTCCCAAGACTTTAGAGGGGTACCCCCTCGTTGGGAATTTTTCCCAACCCTTTAGAAGGTTCCCAAGGCTTAAAACTAAAGGCTGGGCTTAACTGTGCTTTTTTTAGCCTGTGGTACCCCATTTTAAGCCTTTGATACTCTTTGAAAGGTACCGAAGGCTTAAAATGGGGTACCACAGCCTTAAATAAGAACAAGGTACACCAGGCTTAATCTTTAAGCCTTGGGAACCCTCAATATCCATTGTTGGGTTGTGTTCAACTTAATAAAGGGTATGTCAATATTGGGAAGTGTCCTAATGATTAAGAGAGGGGGTACTCTTGGCTTCATTATTAAGCCTTGTGCATTATTAAGCCAAGGGTGCTCCCTTTAAAGGCTATATCCATTGTTAGACATGCTTAACAACAATTTAGGAAGATGTAAAGATAGGTCTAGAAGTCTAAAATTAGGTTTAATATATAATTTAGGCAAATCTTGGTTTAGTGATTAATTAGCGGCGTGCTGCAAGCTAAAACAGTTGTTGGACTGTGTCTAGCGGTTAGCTTAGGGTTCGCCGCTAGCTTACTGCTAGACCCAAAACAGGGTTTAACAGGTTGACCTATATCTAGTAATTTGGGCATAACTTTGTGTATATAGGTCAGAATCACTTCAAAATTGTTTTGATGGGTTCCTAACGAACAGGGGCATCTTAGAAAAATATAAAATAAATTTTATAAAATATATAAAATAGGTTATTTAATCGATAAACATACTTCGACTGATTTTGGGTTTCTAGTATAGATATTGGGTCAGTAAACTAAGCATAACTTGGTCAATACTTAATGAAATCGATTCAAACTTGTTTTGTTGGACTCACAATTCAAAGGGGAATCTCAGAAAAATATCAAATAAAATAATAATAAATATCATAACACATTTTCGATTAATGCACATGAATATGACAGATTTCAAGAAACAGAGTTGGCATTTAAGATCATCCACACATAGCATGATTCTCTTCACAAGAGTACCCCCTTTTGACTTTAGGAAAAGAAGACACTAACGGCCTGATGCTCAAGTAAGACGTAAAGGCCTGGGCACCAGATTAAGGCACATGGCTTGTTTCCGTGGACCAGGACCCAACATTTAATGGATCTGATTAGTTCAAGTGTTTGATCAATTGAATTAATCTATTTAATTGTATTATGCTCCTTTGGAAGATTGACCTACTTTCTTGGAGGCTCAATTGTCTAGTGAGAAACACCTAGGTTATAACACAACATATGATTTGGCATCCCTAAATCTAATGTCTTTGTTGTAGAGAACTCAAAAATATTGTGATTGTAAATAGCAAGTACACAAAATAAAACATGATATACATATGCCAGGCCCACATGGGTATAAAGATTATCCACATTACCTATCAAGAGTATCCACTATCAGGTAAACATTCTGGATTAGCTACATCATTGATCCACATGAGAGAAAACCCCTTAGTTTCACTAGGTAACTAAACCTGGTGAGGCATGAGGCAGACCAAGAAGCCTTTCACCAAAGCTTTTTTTTTTTTCTTTTTGAGGTTTAGAAAGAGTTCAAAAACCACACATTATCAAAGTTTATATTCCTTTCAATCTCATTGGCCACGGAGTGGGAATGTAAAACGAGTTCAAGAACTGCGTATACTCAAGACACGTGGGTTTGTATTTCTTAGTTTATTCAAACCTTGTAGGCTTATGAAGAGTGGAGAGTTGGGTTCGATTGTTAAAAGAGGTCAAGTGCCACATATACTTAGATATTGTGGGTGCCAAAGCTACCAGCATGTGGCAGCTAGACTAGGCCGTGGATTTCAGTTTAGCCTATCCAGTGGGTAACTTGACTCCTAACAGGTGCTAAGAAAAGCTTCATTAGCATTGTCATGAGGGTTAACATCTTACTTAGGATGGAGCTCAACCAAAGACGTTTCAGGTCATTTTTTTTTTATCATTAACAGCAATTTCATTAATAATCAAATGATAATACAGAACATAGATTCACGGAGTGTGAATCAGATGGAAATAAAGTAAATAAAATACAAATGATCAACCAAGTAAACAAGAGCTGTACAAAACTAAACATCTAACATCTCGATCTCTTCACCTCTAGGCATACCAGCCTCAAAAGACCCTCTCTCCACACCTTTTCTAGCCCAAGCGTCGGCCTCAGAATTAGCTGATCTAATGACATGGCTAAAACTAATGCACAAACTATTAGAAAGAAACCGAGCAAATCTAATCCAATGGGCATATCTCTAAGGGAGACTAGCCTCACCTTTCAACCACGAGATAACCAACTGAGAATCACCTTCAACAATTACTTGCTCCAAATTTAACTTTCTAATTTCAGATAACACAGCAATCAAGGCTCATAATTCGGCGGTGGTAGAATCCACATTGATGTTATCGTTTGTTCTACTTATTAGCATACATGAAATTCTGCTTCTCCCAAGCTACAAATATCCACATCCAAGAGCCCTTGTGTAAGATCTCGAAAATTTTAAACTTATAATAATAAGGATAAGATGGTAAGTAGGTTTGACCAATGGGAGTAATTAGGTCATTGACCTTGGCCTTCCTTTGTGTAAATGGCATAAGAGAAATCTATCTCTTACAAACCAGACTATGCATTAGATCAGATCTGGGTTTAGACTGAAACCGGATTTGGGTTCAGACTGAACCCAAACTTCTTTAATTAAACTTAATCTGTTGACTAGTCTTGGCTGAACCTAAGACTTGGGTAAGACTCTAACCTAAGTGCCTAGGGAATATAAATACACCTTAAGACCAAACAATTAGAATAGAATTTCATGGGAAACCCTAGATTAGGCCAGAGATGGGTCTTAGACCATGTTGGAGATGAAGGAAAGCACAGCAAGAGAGTTTGCAGCATACCAGGTGAGTTTTCCTTCAATTTCAAGGGTATCTGGACTAAAACCTATACCACAGCATACCTAATACGTCTTCAATAAATTACCAATGTCCAAATAGATTAAACTATGATTTATGATAACATGATGGTGTATCATGCTACTCTTAACACTACTTAAGATTCAGGTGTTTGTGTGTTTACGAAAGTGGATTTTATGAAATTACTATCTAAACCTACACATTGGAGTTAGATTTAATAAGAAAAAATGATGAGAGGTTTCAAAGGTATAATTAGCATTAGGGCTTGATTGCGTACATTTTCTATCAAATTTAGAATGAAATTCACCTGAAAAGCAGTTTCGGTAGACCTCTCGGTGTGGCGAGAAGCCTGCCAAAGCTAGCAAACACCCTTTCGGGTCAAGCCACTGAAATTCCTTCGGAGGGCCAAAAGTCCACCGAAAACCTATACAATCCCAGGTGACCATGGGGGTTCAGCAGACCCCGAGACCTTGTCGAAGGTCTGCCAAAGCCCCATTATGGTACATTTTAATTCAAATTTTGTATGAAGAACACCATATTAGTATAACCCTTGGGGGGGGGGGGGGGCAATTCCCCCATTTTTCCAATTCTCGGTAGACCGACGACCCTACCGAGGGTCTGCCAAAATCCCACCTTGATTCTTTGAGAGTAGATACTACTTAATGGTGAACGAAGGGACCCACTGTGTGAATTTTAGGACAATTATCTCACTTTGCTAATTTTCGGTGGCATGAAGGGACCCACTCTAAGGTCCACCGAATATCCCTGTGTAATCTAGGTGAGGGTGAGCCACCTAGAACCCTTTCCAACTTCTTAAGGAATGTGTTTGCATGTACCTGACGGTCCTAACCAACCTAGAGACATGAGAAGAACCTAAACCTCCACTTAGGGCCTTATACCATGATAATGGATTGTTTTGTGTTGTATAGATAGTAGTATATGAAGGGATGACTATTGCATGAGATATCAACTATTACGGACTATGATAAATAAATGCCTACTATATCTTAGAGAGAATGGAAGCATGTTGATTAATACATTGATGTGATTATGGATGAGTGAGTATGCACTACTCTAATAATGGTGAACTGTTAAGTTCTACTGTATGATGATCTAACTCTTGTGCTTAGTATAAAGGTAGATTGCGTGCTTGGTAATTTAATTGAACTCATGAGATTGTGGACTCATGTGTGTGCTGATGTGAGTGTATGCCTATGAGTGTGAAAGGTTATGTCCTGAACTGTTTGTCTTACATTGAAATGAATAACTTATAAGCCTACATATGAGACTACCTAGTCGGGATGGCTATGTGAGATTGAGCACCAGAGTGTGCAAAATGTGAAAGGTACTGATATGTACCATGTGATGTGAAAGGTGAGGGGAGTGCATCCCCAATAGGCCTGGATATGATTTATGAAAGGTTGAGGAGTGGGCCCTGTATGGGGACTCCAATAGACCATTGAGTGGAGTTCTGTTGGTAGATCATATGGTTGGTAATGTTCACTGGGGAGGTTTTGTGCGAATAGCTGTGATGCCCTAGATTCGTCCTGTGATCAAAAAGTAAGGATAGGGGATTATGCACTATTGGTTGAAATCCCTTAGAACCATGATACGTACACAGAATACTATCAAGTCTAAATGCCATTGGTGGCCCAAGTGGCTCGCGAAGACATCTTTGGGATTGATATGTAAATTACAAAACAAAGCAATAATAAACTTAAAATATAATATACAAAATCTTATACGTGATAATGTACTAGAATTATTTATGAGAATACCAATTTTAACCATCTTAAATGGCCCCTAAATGTTAGTTATGTGTCCAAGGATCTCGTTGCATACCCAACTTAACAAAATTTCATTTAGATAAGCAGACATGGATTTGAAATGCCAGATACATATCACACCCGTATCATATCGTGTCCTATCCGACACGTGTACGTTGGGAGTCCAAGTATCACAAGAAAAGAAAGGATCCCCTATTTTAAACCTCTAAAGCTCTTGAAGATATCTAAAGACACCCATTAACCAACAAGAAGAAGAATTAAAAGATGTACAGATTCTTTAATCCAATTCCTCAATCTCACCCCAAAACCAGTTCTTTTGAACATATATGACATAAGTTTCCAATTGATACTGTCACGGGCTTTTTCCAAAAAAGATTCACACTACCCTAAGGCTACCACACATCAAAATGACTGTGATCCAAGCTATCATTCGTCATAAGATAAAAAAAAATGGCTATGTGAATAACTAACTCTAATAGATTGGCCAACACCTTAGAAATGATCTTATAGATGCAGCAACCAAAATAATTTGTCCAGAATCTTTGATATTGCATCCATAACTTTCAGGACAAAAGACTTATAAATATAATGTTAGCACAATTTTTGAAATAAGCTGAAGTATGGAACTCAGCCATCACCTCCATGAATTCACAGGCAATGTTCCACCACCTTCTATAGAAAGTCATGGTGAAACTATCAACCAAGAGCTTTATTCGCATCTAACACCCCAAATACCAAACCACCTCTTAAAAAAGGGGGGGCTTCTCCAAAAGGTCCTTATCTACTGAGGAAATATTGTCCAACCCTACACCATCTAATAAAGGCCTCAAATACACAATTTACTTCTACAACTTATCACTAAAGAAAACAACGAATTTTCAGATACATTCCTCCTCATTGACCATTACTCATTTCTCTTTGAGCTAGACAACAACATCAGCATCTCTTCTAGCTTTGACCAAACTTTAAAAGAACTCGGTGATCCTGTCAACCTATTTCAACCAAACAATCTCGACTTTTGACTCCAGTTAATCTCCTCAATCCCGGGTAGCCCCTTGTACTCCACTTTTCAATTCATTCTCTTCTTTCCCTCCAACAGAGAGTGGGATTTTCTCTTCTTTATTTTCAAGACCCTAAATTTAACAAAAGAGATCTCGCTTTAGTTACCCTCCCAAACTGTTCCTTATTCCACCTTATAGTCTCCTCTTTGAGAGTTTTTAGATTTTTTTTGCAAAATAAGAAACCAGGAGAGCCGACAAAGTGTAAACTGCACAAACCTTCATCTTCAAACTCCTCAACTTCTAACCACATATTTCCAAATCTGAACACTCCAAGCCTCTTAGGAAATGTACCGCACAACAATAATATAGGAATATGATTAAAGATAAGACTACGAAGTGCCAACTCAATAAAAAAACCAAAAACTCCTTCCATTTAGGAAAAATAACGAACCTGTCAAATTTTTGGAAGTAGGCGCATCAGAAAGATTGGACAAAGTAAACTCTCTGGCAAGCATCATGTATGCAACAGCTTGCACCCAACAAGATATTTCATATGCAGTCAGCATGTGGCAACCCTCATAAAGGGACATTATCGAGCAGCAAAGCAGACAATATGGTATTTGAAAGGTGCAAAGATGGAAGTTCTGCATTTGAAAGCATTATTACACTAAATGCAATGAAGTTGCAAATGTTGATTCCAACCATCTAGTAATTTTCATTATAATTGAAGCTCTAAGATTGCATTTATTCTTGGACTTTGTCGCTCAAGCAATAATCAATCAACAATGCTTTTTTTCCAACTAGTTAGGGTTGACAGCATGATTCCAGTTCAGCCATTCCAATCCATCAAAAGTAATGTCTTCAATCAAGATGCGTTTTGATGTCCACTTCACAAACTTATATCCATGTTTTCCTACGCCTTCCCCTTGATCTGTTAGGACCTTTAGCTTGCACATACTGTTTGCCTCATTGGAATTGTCAAATGTCCAAACCATCTCAATCTATTATTTTTTATCTTATCACCTATTACAGCTACTCCTTGGCTCTTCATATTAATCCTATAATTTCTAATTTTCAACTCATCCACTTTAATTTATTGATCCCGAGTATATATATATATCGTACTAATAAGTTAACGCTTAGTGGTCCAACAGTTTGTCTTATAAAGCATAGCAAATGCTACACTGATCCAATAAAATTTTCCTTTCAAAATTAAAACGAGGCATCGGCCAACCAACATTCTAGAGGCAGATATTCACTTCAAACACTAAGCTCTAATGGTATGAGAAACATCCTCTTCGATGTCTCCCTCCTTATGAAAATTGAGCCAAAATGCCAGCTAACAGTTCCTTCGGTGAATTTCATGACCAGCTACCATGTGATGAACCACAAGAATGGCACTCATGTGATGAACCACGAGAATCTTGTGGTCCCTCTAATGCCTTTTATCACTTCATTTTTCCCATAATATATTTTTGACATCACCTTCAATTTTAAGATTCCACTAAGCCCATCACAATAAACTATAACTAACTATCACTACGTTTATCGTTTAACAAACCGCATGATCCCCAAGAATTCTCTGTCACTATCTGCTTGCTTAATGTGCGATCAAGAATTCTCTTTCATTTTCAAAATCGATGAGTGTCACCCGTTACATCTCATGTACAATGCCCATCAAACCACCTTCAACTCCCCAAGGTTTTGGATCCATAAACAAAAACT
>JAUPMG010158970.1:0-10856 GCA_031762675.1 Pachysandra terminalis | reverse complement strand
TTACAAACTCAAGGTGCAAGAAACCATAGAGAAATCACCTCTATTTATAGGTGATTTCCAACCCTTCTCATTAACTCCCGCTCTCACCCATGTTCCTCTCTTAATTACCCACTCTCACTTCTCTCATAACCCCCTTCTCCACTCTCTCTCATTACTCCCCACTCTCTCTTTTCTCATAACCCCCTCTCCTCCACTGTCTATCTCATAACTCCACCACTCTCTCTCTCTCTCATCCTCCACTCTCTTACACGTTTTGTGAATTCAAGAGATAAAGTTGTTTTCTCTCCCTAGCCCACAACTCTAACATAATATCAATTTAACCCCCAATTTAAAAAGTTTATAATTAATGTTCCTCAAAAGTACTTAAGTCTAGTTTAATTACAGATAAACCCCCTAGACTAAAATATAATTTCATTAACTCCCTTAGATAACATAATAACAGATATGCCTCAAAAACCAGAAATATATTACAATAACACCCTTGTGATATATAATGAGCACAACTATATACAAATAATTAAATAAAATATAAACACACTATAATTGGAAGAATAGAAATAATTTTAAAAGGTTTAGGTCATTACAAATTGTTAGAGAGCATAATAAATCAAGCTGCTTGACAACAATGATGCCAGTGATGACGAAGTGAGTGATTCTGCTTGATTGATCCATTTGTTCCATTGGACATGCATTATATTATGATCAATTTCTTATCACAAATACATGGCTTACTCCACCCAAGATTATTCTCAAATGGTATATCCCTTTTTATTTTCTGTTATTTTTTTTTCTCTTTTTTTTTTTTTTATTTTGCTTCTGTTGCTTCATGGGTTTCATGAATGCCAGATTCCATATCCTTTTTCATATCTTGATGACCATGAGCACTTTCTATTATATTTGTACCGTTTCATTCTCCTTGACTAACTATCTTACTCAGAGTGCCCTTTCGAATTGTCATTCTATCACTTCAGATCATACATTCCATCATCACTGATTAATACTAGATTTGGACATTACTTCCACTAGATATCGCATTGATCAAAGAGGACTTAGAAATAGGATGAAACAAAGACTAGGTTTAGGGTTTGAGAAAGAAAGGTATAATGCACATAAGAAATTTCTTGTTAGAATGTGTTGACCGGGTCTAGCTCAATTTGCAAGATTTTCTCTTTTAGATATTTGGATCATAATTTGCCTCAATGATAACTATTTCCCATCTTTCCTTTTCTAGTTTTTGAAATATTTGATTTAGTTTTTCTTTCCTTCTTCATTTTTTTTTTCTTTTTTCCACTATCCCTTTTGCCTTGCTTTTCATTTTTCTTTGATTTGCAATCAATTTCATTACTTTTTCCTATTTTTTGATTACCCACCTTTTGTTTCTTCATTTTATGAATTTCCAATCGTTTCCAAGAATTACCCTCGATTTGACTTTTAAGCCTTGCCCCTGTAGTTAAGTACAAGACTCAAAATGTATGACTAGGGATTTTAACATTTAAAGGTTCAAAAGAAAGATGACATCTAATAATTTCAAAGTAATATTTAGTTTAAGAAAAATATTCCCTTCCAAGATCTAGTTTAATATGTTCAGAAAACATTTCTACATCTGTCCAAAGAATGCAAGCTCCATTGGACAATACCTAATTGATGATATATAACCATTCATGGGATGATCTGAATTTTTCACAAGATCTTCCTGGTGTTATAAGATAGAATCACCACTTTGAAAAGTTAAGACTCCTTCTCTTGTTGCAAATTCCAGTCACATGAATCTGATACAATTTTCCCCATAATAGAACCGATCTGAGGTATACTCCATTGGCATGAATCGGATATAAAATTGCCCCAATTAAGATTCTAATACTCCTTGGCTTTTGTTGTCTTGAATTTCATTGACATAATGATTGAGCAGCAAGGTTGACTTCTAACCTAAGCACTTTTCTATAAGACCAGACAATTACTTTATATATGTCTCCCCTTTGTATTGAAGATGATATAACTTGGCATTCACTTCTTATGAGTCATTAGTTGAGTACGTGAGTTCACAGATTGAACTTTCCCGTGTTTGAGTATGTATCTTATTCAAGATGTTCTACTAGAAGAAAATACACATGGATTATTCAGTGCAAATTGATGTGAAATGATATATTAAAGTTATTTATTGAAACCCGATGATATTTCAAAAATAAAAACAATTTTTTCTGTATCTTTTTTTTTTTGAAACAAAGCGCTACTAGAAAACTTATTTTTTATTTTTTGAGAAAACCTTCTTAATGATGCATTTTCAAAGGTCTAAGATCCCTTAAAAATCAGGAACCTTGGGAAATGAGGACACAACTTTATTATTCTCTTAATTTAACCAAGGTCACATGTAATTGCTTGGCCACATCTTCCTTATTCTCGGCTTTCCTTCTTTTGATACAATGTCCCAATCCTATTTAATTAGATTGGGGTGTATGCATGAAATGCCCCGGCCTTATTAAACCAGAATGTGATGAATGAATGAAATGACATAGTCTTATCTGACCAAACTATGATGAATGAATGAAATGCCCTAGTCATATCTACTCAGGCTGGGATGAATGAAGGGAATGCCTCAGTCCTATCTAACCAGGATAGGATGAATGAATGAAATGACCTAATCCTAAATTACCAGAATAGGATGAATGAGTGGAATGATCCAGACTGTGATGAATGATAGAAATGATCTAACTAGACTAGGGTGAATGAGTAAAATGCCATAGTATCATATCTAACCAGACTATGATGAATGAATGAATAACCTAGTCCTATCTAACCAGGCTAGAATAAATGAATGAAATGAGATATTTGAATGGTGTGCCCCAGCCCTATCTAACCAGACCATGATGAATAAATGTAATGTCCCAGTCCTATTTAACCATGTTGGGATGAATAAATTAAGTGAGATGAATAGATGGAATGTTCTAATCCTACCGAACCAGACCAACATGAGTGAATAAAGTGGGATAAGCATATGGAATGCCTCAAAACTATCTAACCAGATCGAGATTAATGAATGCAATGCAGCAATCCTATTTAACTAGATTGGGATGGATGAATTAAATGAGATGAATGAATCAAAGGCCCCAGTCCTATCTCACCATACTGGAATGAATGAATGGAATAAAATGTATGAATGCACTGCCACAATCCTATCTAACCAGATTGGGATGAATGAATGAAACGCCCTAGACTAGGATGAATGATGAATGACTTTGATGTTTTAATCCTATTTAATTAGGTCAACACAACTGAGTTTCTTAGCCTTATCTAACCATACCAATGGGCATGAATGAAGTTCTTGATCCTATCTAACCAAATAATGGTGAAAAACTCATATATTTAACCCTATTTAACTAGGTCAAGACAACTAAGGTTCTTTGCCCTATCTAACTAGAGCAATGTGAATGAATGAAGGAATGTTTGGTTGCATGTAACCAGACCAAAACAATTGATGTAGAGTGTTTGGTTCTATATACAAAACAAGACTAGGTGAATGAGATGTTGGTCTTATCTAACAAGACCAAGACAATGAGATTGTGTGATTGATCCTGTTTAACCAAACTGTGGCAATTGAATGAGATGTTTGGCCCAACCCAATCAGGCCAAGTGAATTCCAGGTCCTATTTAACCAGACCAAAACAAGTAAATGAAATGTTTGACCCAACCCAATTGGGCCAAAAACAAATGACATCTGGCTGCATCTAACTAGTTTAATGTGGATACGTGAAATGATGGTTCTGATCAAATTAAATTTTTTGCATAAGGCATCTATTCGATTAGACTTGCTGTAGAGGAATTCACTTGTTTCTAATTTCAGTTCAAATACGGTCTATGCTTAATGCCCATTCTTACAACTATTTCTCTTGGTCTTTACATGTCGAAATCATCTTAATTTATTTTTTTCACCTTATCTCCAATTGGAGCAAATTCTAATTGCATAGTGAAGTTGTATTGCTAGGGGTTTAAGGCTAAAGTTGGCCCTCCGTCTATCCTAACCCAAACCAGGACCTAGACCTGAACCTATCCATCAACCCATTTAACTCCTATTTATTGTGTTTTTTTAGATTAATTAATAATCCTAGGCAGACCAAGTCACTAATAATCTATAACCTTGTTGAACTGTGTTGTCCTAGGCCCAGCCAAGCACACCTTAGGAAACACATTTTGCACCTATCGATGTGTGACAACTATGTCATCCATGTGGTCTACCTAATGAATATGTTTTACTTTCTACTTTTCAAATAAGTGTCAAAATAATTTTCAGTTAGGCTCAGTTTGAACCGTCGAAAATTGGGGGGAAAAAAGTATTTTCAGGCATTTAAAATTATTCACGTGTTTGTTTCAACGGAACATAAAAAATTCTGAAAACTATTTTTCTACAGTATAAAAAATTACAAGTCAACCTCCATTGGTCATTGAGGAATGTAGACCACCCAAAAGTTGGCTATAAATTGGAACAATTTGCTTCGAAAATTTGCAGGTAAGCTACCGGAAAGTAATATTTTATAGCATATATTTAGAAAAGGCTGAGCATCCTTGATTTGGTAAATCCCCATGAATCTTTAACTTATTTTGAACTACTAAATTAATGAATCATCTTCCTTTGCTTCAGAATCAGAAGAGATCAGAGTTACAAATATGATTATTTATCAAAACTTGTGTAAATCTAATCTATAAGTTCAAGATGTGCTCAGCTAACTAGAATTTCCAAATGTGATTATTTAGATATAAAGTTTTTGATTTACATGACTATCTACCACTTTGGATAGCATCTAAAGTGTTGTTGGATAATCAAATCAAAAATAAAAGCAGCCCAACATAGTAGCTCCCATGGGGGGGCGCAGCAACGCAGCATAGTAGCCCCCATGGGGCACGCGGCAGCACAGCGTAGCTACCCCCATAGGGCGCGCAACAGCCAGCACAACAGCCCCCGTTGGGCGCGGAGTGGCCCCCATGGGGCGCGCAGCAGCACAGCGCAACAGATTCCATGGAGCACGCGGCAGCCCAGTACAGCAGCCCCATGGGGCGCACGACAGCACAACGTAACAGTCTCCATGGGAAGTGCGACAGCGCATCACAGCAGCCCCCATGGGGCGCGCGGCAGTGTAGCACAGCACAGCATCCCCCATGGGGTGCGTGACAGTGCAGCACAGCACAGCAACCCCCACAAGGCGCGCAACAACGCATCACAGTTGCTCCCACAGGACATGCGATAGCGCAACACAACAGCCCCCATGGGGCGCGCGACAGCGCATCACAATAGCTCCCATGGGCGCGCGGCAGCACAGTGCAGTAGCCCCTATAGGGCGCACAATAGCGCAGCATTGTAGCCCCCATCGGGCACCCGACAGCACAGCGCAACAGTCCTCATGGGGCGCATGGCAACACAGTGCAACAGCCTCACTGGGGCGTACGATAGCATTGCAACATATATATATATATATTTAAATAATAAAAACCGTTATCGGCGGTAAAACCAGCGTAGACCATTTTCCGACCCCAGTTTTATTGACAGTTTTTAAACCATCACACAAAGTTTTACCGGCGGTGTTTTGGTGCTTTAGCAGTGGTTTTTGGCCGCCGTTAAAATTGAATTGTTTTGTAGTGAAGGGTCACATTAAGGTGTTACATCAATACTGGATAAAGATGACTAAGGTTACTAAGCAACTAACTATTACATCAAAGTGATAAAACAACTAAAGCAACTACCTATTACATCAGAAAAGAAAAGGGAACTAGTTCTTGCCATTATAGATGGCTACAACAAAGGAAAAGAATGGAAACAAAACACCTATGGAATATATGGAGTATGGGTAACATCATCCTCATAAGGAGGAGAAGGAAATGTTGATGGCAGATGTGCTGGTGGAGTATATGGAATATATGGAGTATTGGTCTTATGTCCCTCATATGGTAAGACGAGTCCCCAGTGTTTGGCAACTGTACACATAAGACAGGGGAAAGGCATCTCACCCTTCTTGGAACCTTTGACGTACTTGATGATGTTGGTGAGGACATTAGAAGGAAGGCATAGTGGTCGGCCAATAGCCACAAGATACATTACTTGGACCATGTAAGATGAAAGCTCAGTCTTATTCCCTATTCTTGGATAGACATCCCTAGTGAAGATCAAGTCTAAGAACCTGTAAAGAGGTAGGAGATTGGAAGAGACAAGAGAGTTGTCTTTTTTCGATCTCACATCTTTCCCACAAAGAGCTTAGGTTACTTTGGGTCTGTCTGATGGAGCAAGGTTTGGAATAATGCTATAGGAGTTGTTCAAGGGTACATTTAGGATTCTTGCTACCAATTGGAGGTTTAGGGTTCTAATTTCCTCATTGAAGTTAAAGGTAATGGTCATGGATTCCAAGTTAGTGTCATTGATACTGCTATACATTTCCTGGGTTGCAGAAAAATATGCCTCTCCGCCCCAGGTTAGTATAGGTTCCTATCTAATAGCCCTTAGGGTTTCAAAAACTCCGTAGGCTGTAACATGAGTCACCAATGTTTCTCTTTCTGGATGGATATCCCTATTGTAGTAAATGCTAAGTTGGTTGGGATCCTTGGTGTGTTCTTCTAATTCCTCTTCTACTTCTTCTTCGAAAGGGGATGAAACTTCCTCGTATGGGTCAGGAGATTGTGATGGTGGAGGTGGTCTCCTAGATGTAGAAGCCTTAGAGGTCATGGTTTTCTTAGGAGATGTTTGGGTCTCCTTAGAAGGATTTTGGACTTGTTTTCCCTTTCTTTTAGGAATGGTTCTAAGGTTTTGGAATAAGCAGAAATCTAAGAAAGTTTCTAGGTTAACTTTGGAAAGTTAAGAATGAAGAAGGAAATCTTACTGGAGTTTGGATTTGTTGGAAGTGGATGTTGATGCTCTAAGAATCCTCAGAGATGGCTTGGAAGTGTTCTCTACGGTTTTAGGAAGGTTAGGTTTTGAAGAAATGAGTTAAGTCCCTAGAAAAATGTATTTTTACGGTTTTAGGAAGGTTAGGTTTTGAAGAAATGAGTTAAGTCCCTAGAAAAATGTATTTTTAGAGTTTTGGCTAGGTCACTGTGTGTTTCGACCGTCTGTCGGCTAGCCGAAATAGGCATCCGATCGTTAGCCGAAATTGGAAGTTCAATATTTTTAATTTTTAAAAATTTGATAATTTAATTTATATAATATTAAGCATTTATATCACAAAGATTCACTCCAATCAATGCTTAATATATTATTTTGGTGAAGTGTTAGTTTTTACTGGTTTTGGGTCCCGGGTCAGATTTCAAAATAAATTCTCCGGAACCTAATCCAATTAAATTTCTTGGTGTAATTATGTATATAATTTATATAATAAAATCATTATTATGATTTATATATATATGCACTTATTTTTATTTACTAAATCATCTTACCTATATATTATATGTAATTCCTATCTACGTTTTGAGGAATTTAATTCAATGTATTCCGACCTACATTTACTACAATTCTGGAAAAATAGTTAGTATTAGGGTTATAAATAATTTTTGTTAAGTATATCAATCAACAATCATAAGCATTTTATTTACATATCCTTTAATGACATGCAAATCCAGTATACTTAACATAGACTTCATCTTTATAGTGCAACCTTCAGACTTTTCAGAAATAGTAGTCCTCCCTATTTCCAAATTTTGTAATCGGAATTACTGATAAAGATGCACACAACAACAATCATCGTACATTACAATCTCACATCTTACATATTTAATTTCCCTTTACCCTCTTATAATTCCTTTATCTTAATAATTTACTCATTCTAATCCTAGTCCTAAGTCTTATCCAGTTCTTAATATTTTATTAGAACTTAAGCACTGATACCCCTTTGTCACATCCCAAACCTGAAGAGATCCTTGGGATATCCCAAAGGTTTAGTAAGTAACTCTCACCCCCAACACAATGGGAGTGGAAAGCAATATAGAAACATAAGCGAAAGTGGTAATATAATAATTTTAGTAAATATTTAAATAAAAGCTACAATTTGTTCTTGTTAAATAAACTGAAAATCACTACAATCAAAATTATAATCCGTATGGCTACGTTTGGATACCAAGAAAATGCGAGAAAGTCGGTTGAAATTGAAAAGAATTAGAAACAAAAATGAAAATGACTTTCCTGATGCTGTTTGGATGTTGCAAGAAAATTGCATGACTATTAATGTAAATCAAGTAATTTTGTGTTTGGTTAGCAAGAAAATCATAAGAATCCTGAACATAATTTCCCAATTTTCCCTTATACCATAAGCCATAGTTATTTTATGTCAACCCGTCTTCGGTTTGGTTTTGGTTCGATTTTTAGATTTTGGGTTCGATTTTGGTTTTAAAATTATAAAATCAAATAAAACCGACTTGATTTTGGGTTGAGACCTTGGTTTAAATCGAACCAGTTCGGTTTGGTTTAGATTATAAAGGACGTTAGGTCCATTCCTCAATTTTCATGATGTTTAATTTTTTTAAGTTTCAAAACAATTACACCCAATCAAATTTTATAAAAGTTTTAAAAAAAAAGGTAGTAAGATTTTATGGTCCCACCTCTCTTGGTTTTAATGTAGAACACGCGACGCTTTTTTTAATTTTTTTCCTTTGTTTGTGTTTTCTTTTACTTTTTTCTAATTAATAAGACTGTTTGTTTTTAATTATATATATATGTCAATCCTTGTAAATATGGATGTTTGGGAAGGGCAATGTTGGAAGAAGACCCAAAAAAGGTTTCTCACGATGCAAAATTCGATCACTTTGGCAAGAAAAAAAAGTGTCTTTTTTATCATTCTCTTTCTCAAGAAACAGTGGGGCCCACTACTTTTTGCATTTTCTTACTATCCAAACATTCACGGGAAAGAGAAAAGTGCACTTTCTTTTTTCCTTTCTCACACTTTCTTGGTATCCAAATGCAGCCTATAATCTAACTTCTATCTTTAACTTCTGTTTTATTCCCATAGCTTTAATAGCAATCATCCTTTAACCTGAAAAATATGTGATAGAACATATATCAGCTGAAAGCTCGGATGAGTTGACCTTCAAAACAAGTATTTACTCATTCCCCAATGCTATGAGAATATATATAATTAATATGGTAATAATGTTAAATCTGGAAAATATATGATGATGATGATGATAAATCTTGACAGCAACAATCAATGGTTCTTCTCTCACAAAATCTCACTTGGTTTGCATCCTAAGGATATCCATGGTCATAATATCAATGTCTACAATGACTAAATCTATATGATTAATTAGGTTAACAAGTGTATAACACACAAGATAACAACCATAATATCAACAAGCACATGAAAATGCAATGCATGCTGTTTGGCATTCGAATAGTGTAAGTCTCACACTAGATCCACCTTACTTTGACCAATATGTCTTTTCGAACCATCCCTCCCATACAGGGTCACTGTCAAACATAAGATATTCCATGTGTGCATCATAGTTATAAGGGACCTCGACCTAGATGGCACAATCCCATGACCTTATTTTTGATCATGGATACGTATCCAAGGCATCAAAAATATGAACTCTCCTCAGTGAGCTATATATGATCCGAATACTAACAGAAGTGACTTGTATGGTTTAGAATATTGGGAGTGCACTCCCTCACCTATCATCTTACCACAAGTCTCTTGGGATTTTCTCCCTCACCTTGGGTGGCTTAATCTCAAAGGATAAGCATTGGCCATAGCTATATCACGAGTCAATATAGTATCCTTTATTGGCCAAGTACAAGGTATTCCAATAATAGGATATCAGGGAAGCTATCACAGCTGGGTAGTCAATATGTAACTCATAAATTCATATCCTTTATTAATGTAATGCACAAACAATGATTTAACGAACATATATTCAAAACATCATAAACATGAGCACATTCTCAAGATCCTAGGCTAATATAAAACACAGAGTTTATCATATATAATTTATTGCACGTGTAGGAATGATGAGAGTGTCATAAATAATAAAATTAAGTATGATAAGTCTCATTTGATTTCGATATGAGGTACTCACTGTAGTGATCCGAATCTAGAAAATATAATATTTGCAATTGAGTAATCGATAGAGTTAATGAATGAATGGGTAATTTTTAGTATTTAATAAAGTAGTTTCCCAAGTTAAATAGAGCATAGGGGTTACATTAATAATCAAAGTGTAGAATTGGGGTCAATTTGTAATTAGGGGATAACTTGGAGGATTATAGTCTAATTAATTAAGTTAGAATTAACTAGAGAATTGTATTAGTCATATGAATCTAAATTGGATAATAAGAGGGATAGTTTAGTAATCAGTTAACTTAAGTGTATTGGGCTTAATGGGCTAGAACTTATGGGTTGGTATTGCATTATCCGTGTGGAACTAATTAGAAGATAGGGATGCATTGGTCACTCAACTTAGAATTGTTTTAGAAGAATTAGAGTTTCTAATTAGAGATGGATTAGGATAAGAAGGAATTAACTGAAGATATAATTGAATGGGAATTGAGGTGGTCATATGGAATTGGATTTAGAGAAAGGAGAATTCTAATTAATAGTCGGGATAATCTAGTAAATTCATAAGGTTGGGATTGTGTCTAGATTGGACTAGAAGGAATTGAGATTGACTAGAGCTAGATTAGAAGGTTTCTAATTGGATGGGGATATTAAGAGATAGTGTAACGTATTTTTCCAATTACATGGGTAATCCAATTCAAGCGTCACCTTCACCTCGTATTTCTACTAGAGTGGCAACACAACAATCAAATCATAAGCAGAAGTCCTGAGCAGTTCTAGTAAGATATAAGTAACTAATACACCTAGAATGAAAATTCTAGCATTCTAAGCATCAAA
>JAUPMG010158959.1:0-10856 GCA_031762675.1 Pachysandra terminalis | reverse complement strand
TTTAGGATAATTCATATTTAATGAGAATTATCATAATTTTAATTCAATAATTCTTTGTGGGTCCCATTTGAACTAATGAAAGATTCAATTTGAGAGAATCTTATTTTAGTTGGCCCATATTGTGAGATCATGCCATGGTGTTGCTGGCAAGCACTCTAGGAAACCCATTTAAGGTAGATTTTGTTAGGTAACACCATGCAAAGGTCCTTGACCTTTACACACAAAATATTCCGAGACGTCTCATGCGTGCCAACTCACAAGGACTTTATGCCTTGCACGTTTTTGTTTTTTTTTTTAGGACTCCAAAACCATCAAGGAGAGTCGATCTTTTTTTCTAGGAATCCAAAACCAACCAGGATAGTCAATCTTCAATGTTTATAAATAAGTCATTTGACTTCTTTCTTTTCAAAACTTCCATAAAGGGATCAGTTGTTGCATGACCGAGTGAGAAGGAATAGAAATAGGTACTTTTTCTTTCTTCTTCCTCTTTTTATTTGTTAATTTATTTAATTTTTTTTTGCTGAGAATAATTAGACTATTTTTTTGTCTAGTCTAGTGGTTCTGATAAACCAATTACAGAGACCAAAAGTCACATGAAACCAGAAAACCAAAACTTGTATATGATAACAGAGGAAATTAAGTCCCAAATTCTCTTTATGGCCATAATACCTCTTAAAAGCCTTTGGAAAATAAACAGACAACAAGAAGTCAAGCAGATTGAAATACCAGAAAATTAGGTTAGCAACAAGAGCTTTTCCAACATACAATCTCCTTGGAGACCATCGCGATCCACGTCTATCTTCGAAATCTTGGTAAGAATCCCCCTTGAAATAACCACTCGAATTGGGATTGAAAACCGATCCGATAACATTAATCCTTCCATGAATACCTGACTTGCTAGAAGGAATGTGTGGAACAGCTGCCTTGATTCCTTCTTTGTCGTCATCGAGGATCTTATTCCATTAGCAAGGAAGACGGTGATGGTGGTGAGAGCATTGAGTTAACAGGAGGCAAGAAAACCTCTACAAGAAAGCGAGAAAACCTCTACGAGTTTTGGGGGTTTCGGCATCTATGAAAGAGTTCAGGTGCTTAGGTTCTTGTTTTTCCCTTGGAAGACGAATGTCATGGGTTAAACAAACCCCACCCAACATTGTGGAAAACCCAATCTGACATTGTGTTCTTGTTCTCCCTGATTTAATCAGTTGAAAAGAGAGGTAAAAAAAAGTAGAGAGAGTGGGGGAGAGAGAATAAGTGGGTGGCTTACGTCACCCACTTTCTCACCTTCTGTTTTTTAATATCTGCTTAGATCCTTGCATTTTCTTTCTTATTTTGCAGGTTAACCACTTTACGAGAATTTCTTTATTTTCCTCCATCAACAATGGCTATCTTTGAAGATTCTTCTATCTCAGAACAGTACTTTTTAAATATTATAGAGGACGAAGCTTCTTTGCATAAAAAAGGAACGTCCCTATTTATCCATACTCTGGTGATTGGCCTATTTTCTCCAAAATGGCCTATTGAGCTTCCCGCTCCCCCATTCCGTTGGTCATCGGGTATTTCGAGCGGTCTTTAATTCAAAGAACGTCAAACCCAAAGTGCAATCTAGAAAATTATACTTCCTGCAGTCTTCTCATCATTCTAAGGACACTCAGCTAGTCGGATTTCCACTTCTTTATCAAAGGATTGATAATGGCACCATACTCATTTGAAAATCAATGGATAATTTTCTTATATTTCAAGTTATTAGGAATGGCACGAAGACACTCTTAGTAGAAGCAAGGATGTCCTTTCAAAAATTAACCTTTACAAAACTATCTATGCTTAGTTATTTATGTATGATTTTAATCCCAATGTGCTCCAGGCCTTTTACGAATATTGGTGTTATTCTACAAATACACTCTATACCGCTGCAAGGGAGTTATCTATTTCCCTTTGGGATTTAGACTTAATTGGTGGCCTTCCAATGGGTGGTAAATTTTATGATGAAGTCACTCGCTCCGCAAAGGAGCTAACAGGAATAGATAAGAAAGGGGAACCATGCCTTCCTTAGAGCTGTCAATATTTATTTCTTACTTTCCATCTTCTTAATGAAGGGCTACCCGAAGACCCATTTGTTCCTTCTATGACTTGAGTGCAGTTATGGTTCAGAGTGTCTGGAAGATAAGCTACAAAAAGATTATTCAGTCGAAAGTCTACTTAAAATCCTTCTGGCATTATTGATTCTCATAAAAAATGATATTCCCACAAGGAAGGGGTCTTTGCAGATGATTTAAAAGAGGAAACATATTTAGTGGCATTCATTTCCTGTTGGTTATGTATTTTTGCTCTTCCTTCTGAAGATGTATATCTCATACGTCCTGGAACTTTCAAGGTTGCCAGTATGATGGCCAATGGCTATAGGTTTAGCTTGGTTATTCCCCTATTGACAAATATCTATCAGGGTTTGGATGAAATCTCCTGCCATCCTGACCCAAGCGAGTGTAAAGTCTCGTTTCCTATTCATTATGTCTATGGGTGGCTTGGGATGTATTGAAGACCTATTATACGTCATGTGACGATAGTTCTCCTCTCATGACCAGGATATCTAGTGAAGGGTTAGCTAAATTTTTTGAACCATCTAAGACTCGTGAACTTTTCAGGTCTACAAAGCATATTTTATGGCCTTCAATACCACCAGCAGATATATCGTTGATGACGAAAATCTTTCCTATTTCTTATTTGACTATCTGATCAGCATCCGTTCTGCCTTCTTGCCTTTACGTCGTGATGGTGTTTATTATGTTGAAACTTATACCCCCATAGATTTAGTAGCCAATTCGGCTACCATTAGGACTTACCTGGTAATCTTGAGAATGATATGAGAACCTACTCCTTAGAAGAAATGGTTCATTTTTTGCTTTTTATGTCTCGCTATAACTCAAAGGCAAGTGTGACTATACCATGTGAAAGTAAATATCCTGTATCACTAGTTGCTACAGGCTATTATAAATGGTGGTCTCAAGTTTCTTCTAAATATTTTGGCTTAAAACAACAGCCACAGCGAGTTGCTTCCACAGTTGTTGCGGCTATCTTTGATCGTGAAATTGTTAACCAGCCTGCCCCTAAAAATTTATCTTCAAAAGGTGATAAAAGTAAAGAAAATCCTCCTCATAAACTAGTTTGAGCATCTTCACCAAGACAACCGACCATGAAGAAGGCCATGATCAAGTAGCAAGATGAGAGAGTAGCAACGATACAGATTGTTGTTGGAAGCGTAAAAAATCCTTGGATGGAATACCAGCAATTGCTCGTGAAGGGGAGGCCCATCAAGATACCATTGTAAGTTCTCAATAAATCTGCTCGAAAGTCCATTGACCATCCTTTATTTACTTTGTTTGAGGATTTTTTTTTATCACAGGTGCAAATTGAAGATTCGTTTGAAGGGCAAGGTGACAACACTAATTGCCCATCTTTACCCTCAAATTGTGACTTTTCAATCAAGGGGCGTAGCACTTTTGACTTAACTTGGAAAGAATTTGAGACTCAACAGCTATGCCGACGAAAAAATACACTTTCACCGGGGATCCTAGAAAATGAGCATAAAGAAGATGTATGTCCCGATACCTCAAAAGTTGCTGCAATTTAGACTAGAAAGGTCATAATATTTGGCATTTCAATGTTTCAAGTAAAGATTGTGATTACCACAAGCGTCGCCAATGCGCATTATCTATAGGAGCGCTTAATAGAAAAGTTACTGCAACTTTCTTTTGATACAGTTCATTCCATGGAGAAGGATGCTAAAGAGATCTTTGTTGCCATTGCTGATACTAAGACGATAGATCCTTCGCCTCTGAAAAAAATGTATTTCCAGATATATCCAAGATGCTAGCCGTTATACTGATTTGCAATCATCATTAAGCCAATGCATGACATCTGCGGCAAAAGCTAAACGTTATCAGGATATGAAGAATATACCGCTACTAAAGCCACTCGGATCTCTGCGTATGAACAAATCAACATACTGAAAACAAGTTTAATTGATGTTCAGACCCAGCAGTTAAAGTTAAAGAAGGAATTAAAAGTCTTACAAGCAAAAGAACCCCAGATTTTGGAAAGGATCTCTCAATATGAGGCCCACATGAAAGAGAAGGAAACTTCGATAGCTAGCGCTGAGAAGGAACTCCAAGAGATTGAAAATATCCCTACATTAGGTCCTGCGGATTCCAATACCTTGGCTATAATCCAAGGTATTGCACACAAGTAGTAGAAAGAACAAATGGGTCTTCGGGTAGTCCTTCATTAAGAAAATGGAAAGCAAGAAATAATTATTGACAGCTCCGAGAAAGGCATGGTTCCCCTTTCTTGTCTGCTCCTATTAGCTCCCTTACAGAGAGAGTGACTTCATCATAAAATTTACCACCCACTGGAAGGCCACCAATGAAATCTAAATCCCAAAGAGAAACATATAACTCCCCTGCAGCTGTATGGAGTGTACTTGTAGAATAATACCAATAACCGCAGAAGGCCTGGAGCACGTTGGGATTAAAATCATACGTAAATAACGAAGCATAAATAGCTTTGTAAAGGTTAATTTTTGAAAATACACCCTTGCCTCTACTAAGAGTGTCTTCGAGCCATTCCCAATAACCTAAAATATACGAAAATTCTTCATTGATTTTCAAAGGACTCTTCGAGTGAATGGTGTCATTATCAATCGCTTGTTAAAGAAGTAGAAATGTGTCTAAGTGAGCGTCCTTAGAATGATGAGAAGTCTGCAAGAAGTACAATTTTCTGGATTGTACTTTGGATCTGACATTCTTTGAATTAAAAGACCGCTTGAAATACCCGATTTACCAACGAAATGGGGAGCAAGAAGCTTAGTAGGCCATTTTGAAGAAAATAGGCCGATCGGCAAAGTATGAATAAATAGGGACGTTCCTTTTTAACGCAAAGAAGTTTCGTCCTCTATAATATTTAAAAAGTATTGTTCCGAGATAGAAGAATTTTCAAAGATAACCATTGTTGATGGAGGAAAAAAAAGAAATTCTCGTAAAGTGGTTAACCTGGAAAATAAAAAAGAAAAAGGCAGGGATCATAGTGTTTAAACTCAGTTCCCGGCTCGGGATCGGGCGAGACGAACGACCTCATTTAATTAAAAAAATATATATATTTTATGGATCGCCCGATCCGGACCAGGATCTGACGATCCACTTTTTTTTGGGTTTATTTCGGATCGGAACTGACTCGGGGATCGGACGATCCCTTACACCATGGCAGGGATCTAAGCAGATATTATAAAAAAAAAAAAAAAAAAAAAAAAAAAGGGTTAGAAAGTGGGTGACATCAGCCACCCGATTATTCTCTCTCCCCCCACTCTCTCTCTCTCTCTCTCTCTCTCTTCGAATTTTTTTACCTCTCTTTTCAACTGATTAAATCAGAGAGAACATGAACACAATGTCAGATTAGGTTTTCCACAATGTTGGGTGGGGTTTGTCTAACCCGTGACATTCGTCCCCCAAGGGAAAAACAAGAACATAAGAATATAAACTCTTTCACAGATGCCAAAACCCCCAAAATTCATAGAGGTTTTCTCCCCTTCACATAGAGGTTTTCTTGCCTTCCGTCAACTCAATGCTCTCACCATCATCATTGTCTTCCCCGTTAATGGAATAAGAACCTCGACGGCGACAAAGAAGGAATCGAGGCACCCGTTCCACAAATATTCCTTCCTACAAGCCAGGTTTTCATGGAAAGATTAATGTTTTCGGATCGGTTTTCAATCCCAGTTCAAATAGTTTTGCCTGTATTTCAAGGAAGATTCTTACCAAGATTTCAAAGATAGACGTGGATCATGATGGGTCTCCAAGGAGATTTATGTTGGAAAAGCTCTTGTTGCTAACCTAGTTTTCTAGTATTTCAATCTATTTAAGTTCTTGTTGTCTGTTTATCTTCCAAAAGCTTTTAAGAGATATTATAGGTATAAGGTGAAGGAATGAAAGAGAATGTGGGACTTAATTTCTTCTGTTATCATATACAAGTTTTGGTTTTCTGGCTTCATGTGACTTTTGGTCTCTATAACTGGTTTATCAGAATCATCAGACTAGACAAATAATAATCTAATTATTCTCAGCAAAAAAAAAAAAATTAACATATAGAAAGAGGAAGAAGAAGGAAAGCATATCTATTTCTATTCCTTCTCACTCGCCCATGGGCAACAACTGATCTCTTTATGGAAGTTTTGAAGAGAAACGAGTCAAATGACTTATTTATAAACATTGAAGATTGACTCCCCTGATTGGTTATAGAGTCCTAGAAAAAAAGATTGACTCTCCCTATTGGTTTTGGAGTCCTAAAAAAAAATAAAAACGTGCAAGGCATAAAGTCTTTGTGAGATGGGACAGCCGCACGCATGAGACATCTCGGAATATTTCGTGTGTGAAGCTCAAGAACCTTTGCATGGTGTTACCTAACAAAATCTACCTTAAAGGGGTTTCCTAGAGTGCTTGCCAGCAACACCATTAATTGGTATTCATGTAAAAAAAATGGAGTTTTCAATGGTGCAAACAATAACATTATTGACTAATGTTATCAAGTTCTGCAAATGAGCATATTAAATTTTGTGCAAAATCAAGTACCATCAAATCTATAAGTTTTGATGAATTGCAACTACAAAATCAAGCATCCATAAAGTCGAGCCTTGTCCGTTATAAACACAACAACTCATGTCAGCAAACAAGCCTCAAGGGGGCATTTGTAGAAGGAGAAATTTTCAAGATCAAAATTTTGCTACATGGCATGATCTCACAAGATGGGTCCACTAAAATAAGATTCTCTCAAATTGAATCTTTCATTAGTTCAACTAGAACCCACAGAGAATTATTAAATTAAAATTATGATAATTCTCATTAAATATGAATTATCCTAAAATACAAGAAAATTCTAGATAACTCTCAAAAGAATTATCTAAAAGCTATCCAATCAAAATTTAGATAATTCTTAAATAAATAATTATCTTACATTGGATAATCACCTAAAGTGGTTGAGAACAAGTAGACCTCTACCCTCCCACATGTAGATAATCCCTAATTAAATTAGGAATTATCTCTAATTCAAGGAGGACTCTCCCCTCCAAATCTATAAATAGGGGTAGTTCTCTCTCATTCAAATGATCAAAAAATCGTCAAGTTCAAGGACTGGGAATCATCAAATTCAAGGAAGAAGGATCAAAAGAGGAAGAGATATTGAAACTCTGCTGCTCTGACACCTTAAAGATTTGAAGCCTTGAAGACCTAAAGTTCTAAAGACTTGAAGCCCCAAAATACAGCATTCAAGCCTGAAGATTCAAATTCTTCAATCTTTGAAAACGCTCAAAAGCCCAGAGATCCACAACAAGGCAAAGCTCTCCTGATCTTTCATGAGTCTACATGCCCAGCGATCAAGCCGAAGACTTTGGAATAAATCCTTCACGATCCTCATTCGTGAAGCCAGCCAAATCAACTATACTTCTTCAAGGCTCCATCTCTGAATACGCTGAAAGGGCCAGAGATCTACAGCAAAGTTGAAAGCTTTTGGTCTACGTCTTCTATTAAGTCTACAAACCCGAAGATCAAGCCGAAGACTACGCAAGAAATCCCCACGATTTGGTTCATGAAATCTACAAATCTACTACTTTCCTTCAAGAAGAATCCCGATTTAAGAATACGTTGTTTTTAGCTCTTAAATCGAGGAATCCGAAGAGAATAATCAGATGACATTTTCTATTGTATAAAGAAAATCCCTAGAGATTGTAATCTCCCATATTAAATCAATAAAATTGATTTTGTTCTACATATCTTGTTCATTTAGTTGGTTTGTCAGAGGCTAAAAGGTTGGATTTCAAGGATCTACTGATTGAAGGAGATTCAACTGTTATTATTTCTTGGGTGGAGGAGAATAGACTATTTGGAGGTTCTGGCACTTGTTAGAAAAATCAGATTTCTGGCAGAGGGTATGGTCGAGGTTTCCTCCCATGTTTTGTGTTTGGGGAACTCTTTGGCACTTGTTAGCGAAAGGGGGAGCTAGAAGGGAGAATCTTTTTGTTGAGTTAGCTACGGAGGAAATGCTAAGAGAAATGGTAGGGTGGGTGCAGATTTAAGCATAAGTCCTCGCTCAGTTTTCATTTTTTGTTTCTTTTATTTCTTCTGTACCTTTTATAGCTTTCATAGGGTTTATGTATTGTTAGCTCTTTCTTGTTTTGGTTGTCCATCTCGGACAGCCTCTCTTCTGTAATTCTCATTTTTAATGTCTTATAAAATCTCATCAATTATCAAAAAAAAAAAAAGCAAAAGATGTGATACGATATAAAGGTTAAGAAACACCTCTTGAACGGTTTCCTAGAATCTACCTACCCATTTTGGACAAAATAAAAAATCTGTCCAACCTGCTCAGGATGAGATTATATGCCCATTAGACTAAGTGTATTTTGCTCCTTTCAATGGAAAATCCATCAGTTCATGCCTCCTAATAAAAACAGCAAGATCTAGCATACATTTCAACATTCTAGACCTTCTATCATCTTTATTTTCAAGAATGCAACATCACATTAAAAATCTCCACCAAGACACAAGGTTTGTTCCACACCAACTTGATATCTTACAACTCCTTCCAAAAGCCAAAAAGAATCTAAGTGAGTATTTTCATATTAGTTTTGACTGAGCTCTTCCCCACCCTCTCCCTCTCTCTATCCCACTTCTTAACTCGTCTTTTAAACAAATCATTATAGGTTCATAATATTCTTCCAACTTATCCCATAACTCATGAAAACCATCGCTCACCCATGCAATTGCTTCATATCTGCCTTCCATAATGCTACAACAAGCCATCTGTTTAGATCCTTCCAACACCTCCAAACAGGCCTACTCTTGGGCAACGTAGGCCTAAGAGCAAGACAACCATCCTCTGTATGCTTGCAGACCACTTAAAATGTATTTTATTTACAAATATTGCAGGCACTCATGTACTATAGCTAATAAATAATTATTGCTGTTAAAGATAAAATTGGAAAGATAGCAAAAGTGGGATCACTTTGTTTTTTTCTTTTTGATTAGTAATATATAAATGCAGATCACTTCATGTTAAGTAGTTAAGTACTGAATGCCAAATAAACACACAAAAAAAAGGAAATAAATTTAGCAGCTCAGTGTAAAAAAAAACAGGGGTAGGGAAATGAGATATAGATACGTATAGAATAAGGAAAGATTTTGGTCAGGCAAAATATTTTAAAACCCTCCACACTTTCTGCTTACTGTTTTCTTTGTACAGTGAAGAAAAAATCATGTATACCACTGATTTAGGTTAAACTTGTTCAATTTATCTCTTTACATATATTAGATAACATCTAAATTTATGTGTTTTTCATGTGAGCGTCTTTGAGACCTTAAATAGTCAGGAGGATACCAGCTACAAACACTAAACCACAAGGCAGGTACTTGCTTTTCTGCTAGGCAGAATTGTTGCCTGTGCAAAGCACTCACTATGCTGGCAACTTCATGTCACCACTAAAATTAAATTCATATTTCTAAACAGCAAGATACTAAATTCTTAAAGAGGAAACTTTTCTACCATATAACAGAAATGTAGGGAATACCATCTAATCCATTTAACAGCACAGAATATGTGTTATTGCCTGGTTAGAGAATCTACAAAATGCAGCAACACCAGCAACTCCAAGTGAGATGCATTGTCTTGCAAGAACCTGCCAAAAACCAATAAGAAAGTCAACATTTTAGTGGTAGAAGTGTATCATTCAACAGCAAAATTGATCTAGGATATATGCAAGAACTTTCAATTTTGGGTTTGAAAGAGATTATGATTAAGACTATTAAAAAATAGTAATTAAGAAGAAAAAAAGGGGGAAGGAAGAAGAGGGGGAACCCTTACAAAATCTCATTGCCAGAACCTTGAATCAAATTGGGTTCTCAACAACCTGAACAAAGATTGATCTGAACTCTAAAGCCTCCAACACATAATTTATTCGAAACTTTGATTACTTGAAACTCGACATTCTTTATTATGCTCATAATGAAATCTTTATACAAGCTTACCCTAAACATACCAAAAGAGTTATAATACAATAGATATGCTTAGAAAGTCCTAAAAACACTAAAAACAAAAACTCAAAGTAACTTCTAAATCGATACAACTATTTTCAATTCGTATAATGTAATAAAATTTCCTATTTTCCTAAAATAAATCCTACGAATTTAGAATCGGGTACTATGCTCCTACATCAAGAATGACGAAGGCCATAACCTAATGAAACAAGATTGAGACTGGAAAAAATTCCAATCAAGAAATAACCACACATTCAGATAGCAGCAATGCTGATCTGCCGGATACCATATTTCCCACTCTTTGACCCAAACAAGAAAGTTCACATTACTCAGTTTCTGTAGTTTTTTCAGCGTATAAGTGAAATATAACCTATCCTATATCCCTCGAAAACAACATTTGACAAAGAACATGTCAACAAAACAAATATGCGTGTGTGTGGAAATTGCAGAAAAATTACAGAGGCAGGTTTAATCAAGAGCACTTCAAACCCTAATTTCAGGAGAAAGATTGACGCTGTAAGGTAAGAAAGCAATGAAAACGTTCGGTTCCAAAACGAGTAAATAAGGATCCAAGAATTGGAGATAGAGATAGAGATATATATATATATTTAGAGAGAGAGAAAGAGAACACACCGTGTGAACGTTTGAATTCTGACAGAACAGGATGTGGTGATTGAGAACCCGAGATGGGTTCACATCCTCTACAGCGAAAAGTGAGCAGCAATCCATACAGCACCATTGGATTGCTGCCACATGGCAGAGACAAGTGGTACCCCATGTACCCTT
>JAUPMG010158948.1:0-10856 GCA_031762675.1 Pachysandra terminalis | reverse complement strand
AATATTAATTCGTACAACAAACATTTCAATCATCAAGCGGTCGGATTTTCCCAGATTGGAAATCGACGCGGCAATTATCTTGTTTAATATTTAAAGAAAAATAGAATGAAGTTTCTAATCATCTTTTTAAGTGGTTCGGGCTGTTACATTTATGGTTCGCAATATTATATTTTCTTCATGGATTATGTAATGACAATAGATAATAAAATCTTAGATTTACATTCTTATAACTCAATCCAAAAACTTATAATGAAATTCAAATTCGAGTTCATGTACATCGGTCAAGGAAACTATAGCTAAAATCTTAAGCTTACCGCCCAACAGACCATAACAAAGCAAGGAGGAATACTCAAGTTTCACTAATGCAAACATGGTAGGTCTTTTGGAGCATGAAGAAACAGTTGTTCACGTATGAGGTCTACGAGTTTCTAATCTCTGTAGATGAAGAGTCACACTCACAGTTCAGAAGAGAGTAAACAATCTATCTCATTTAGTGGTCCTTGAACATCGACCTTGTGAACTACCCCTGGTCGGGTGGACCCCATATAGATTGAGTTGTTTGGAGTCGCCACCATCCATCGAGTTCAAGTTTGAATGGTCACCGAGGTAGGTCATTTAATTGCAAAATAGACCAAAAAATAGGATAAAAAAGTGGTTTAATCAGATTGTGTAGGGAGGTTTAGTTAAGAGAGCGGGAAGGTGTTAGGCACTCACTCTCTTCCAGATCAATTGATTACCTGGTTTAATTCTATTTGGCCAGTTAAAACAATCCTAAAATAATAAGACAAACCTAACAAAATTCAAGTAAACCCTAAAATCCTAAAATATGAAAGTAAATAAAATACCTAATTCCTAAAACAACCCAAGATAGAAAAGCCCAAAAATCTTAAGATACTTAAAGTAGCCTAAAAGCATATAAACTAAATAAAAGAAAACATAATATGACCTAACCTAATCCTAAAATAAATAAATAAATAATTCTAAAAAGAAAAATCACAAAAATACTAAAATATAAGAATCTAAATCAAATAAATAAATAAATCTAAATGACTACCTAAGCATGCCTAATCCAAAATTCCTTAAAATTAATTACAGATTAAATCTAGACCCTAATTCATAATAAGAAAATGACTTAACCCATGCAATCAAGAACTAATTACATACAACATCCAATCTGCAAGACTAAGCAATTAGAATTTCTAAACATCCATCACAAATTATCAAATTTGAGATTAAAAAGAAACCTGATTTGATTGAATCTGTTTATACAATTCTCAAGCAATACTAATACCCAATTGGGGATTGAAAAACAAATCCAGATTCAATTTCGAACAAGATGATTGTACCCTTTTCTTTCTACGAACCCTTTGAAATAAAATAAAATAAAAAAGTGAGAATAAAAAATAAAATACAACTGATTACCTGCAATTAGTGTAGCAACCTATCAATTTGATCCTTGATTTGCCATGGAGGTTCTTGAGCTTTAGTATAAAACTATTAGCAACAGATTGGACTTGAAGGACTACAGCAATAGAGATTTGGGTTTTGATGAGCAAACAAGAATCTCGAGAGTTTTGAGTTTGGACAAACAGACATGGTAATATATGTATCTGCAGCAAATATAAAATCCGGAGTCAGAATATTTTTGACTAAACTACCATCATTTAACGAGTTCTGCATGAAAATGTAAAATCCGGAGTCGGAATATTTTTCTGACGTCTCAAAAAGGGCAAAACAGTCATTTTCTCATACGATCTCTAAACTATGAGATAATATTCGTTGGAACCCATTTTCAGCCTAGAATTCATTTATACTATCAAAAATGGATTTTGGGGACGACGAAGTGCATGGGGTCCACTGATTCTAGTAATTTCATGAATTTTGGGGTTTCAATGAGAATTTTGGCTCAAATGGATTTGGGATAAAAGATGATGATAAGATTGCCAGGGTGCCAAGCTCAAGCCTCCAGAAACTGTAAATATCAAAAAGAATTTTTTTCGTGCAAATTAGGGTGTCTACAGACCTAAAGTTTAAGGATTTATGTATCTGCAGCTACAACAATCCCCTCACTTTAGAAGCAAAGTAAGAATCATACTCTAATGCTTGCTATAGAAAGGTCAACTTAGCACATCACAAACAAAGCATACACCATGCTATCACTCAACCACAACAATTCTGAACTTTTCTTTCTATATTTCACACATATGATTAAGCAAACATGCAACACAGAACACTTCACATGTGCACCCAACACACGATTCAAAGCACTTCACAAGAAATACGTAGCACACAATTAAAAGTATTACACAAAAAAAGTACATAGCAGACCATTCAAGGCATTTCTGAAGATCAAATAATCCACATGAAGCACCCCACACAATGCAATCCACTCCAATCAAGCAATTCACACACAGTACTCAGCTTTAAGCACACAACTCCATAGAAGTGATTCCAAGGTTGATTTTTCTCTACGTATAAAATTCAAAAGTTCTATACATACATACATACATGTCATATATAAGCATAGAGAACACACCATTCAGACTAAATCACACAACATCAACGAATTGCAAGAAACACTTGACACATAGTTTCACAGATGTGATTCCTAGGTTAACATGTTTCTATGTTCTTTCCCTGGGATTTCACTAGACTGTTGAATCTCTTGATTCATGATTTGAACCTAGAGTACTCATAAAAGTAATCACCCAAATCAGGTTATGCACACAACACACAATTACAATAATGTGAATCATAATGTTTATTTCTATGTTCTATTCATCCTACGTAATCTAACCTAGAGCGTCGATACCAATCTGTCATGCTCGAATTCGAGATATCTCAAGGATTTCCAAGGGAATGACCTTCGGATCCAAACCTTGGATGCGGCCAAACCATCTAAACCAATATCATGGTCCAACAGAGCATACTAAAAATCAGCGAAAATCTCATAAATTTTAAAACTTAAAACAAATCCAACATAAATTCCAAACCAATATTTAATGTAAATAAAACCGGTTGCCCAAGTGGGTCAAAACAAATAAAATTCAATCCATAAATCAAACTAAATGAATTCATTGTTCATAAATAAAATCAGTAGCCATCACGACCATCATGCTCTCTCTCTCTCTCCTCTCTCTCTCTCTCTCTCCAGGTCCAGCCACCACTCTTGTGGACAACCTGTTTCAGGTAGGGGTGAGCTTTGGAGGCTCAATAGGTAAATCCAAGGAAATTACCCTAAACAATTTCACAGTCATATATCAACATTCATATTCATGCAATTCCCACACAATACATACATACATACATGCATGCATATAGCAATAGATGATGAAATGGCAAACACGTACAAAATGCTCATGAGATGAATAGTATGATGTACTATGCACATGATGAAGTGAAGATGATGAAATGTATGTAATACAGGGTTGTTAGGCCTAGCCTAACCATGAAACCAGACTCACATCTCTACCCAAGGATGTGCCACAACACAGCTAACCATGTCCTTTCATGGATTGGGTACCCAAAGGTAGGAAAACACCATAACATTTCCTTTCTAGGGACAAGTTTACCCATAGCAGAAACCACCACATTCTCTTTAGGGGACAAGTTAACCCATGGTAGAACACTACATTTCCTTTTACGGGACAAGTTAGCCCTTGCTAGAAATCATCCTAAACAAACTCATACCAATATCAACATATCAGACCCTCCTAGTAGTTTTGAAAACACAACACACACATAAATCACCAGACCCTCCTCCTTTGGGGAGTTCTGAAACAACACAGTGAACCTTCTAGGATCATGCCCAGAAACTTATACATAACACCTGATCATAAGGGACCTCACTAAAAACACAAGTAATCCACACACCAAGTATCTCCGCATTACAATTACCTCATACACAACCATATTACACAAGTATTACACTCCACATAGTCCCGTAGACTAACACATATTAGAATAGGTCACAACAAACCAAAACAAAAGCAAATAGTCTTTTGTTGCACAAACATGCATACACGCATTCCTAAGCAAAACTAACATCATACTCAACCTAACGGGGCTATTACCTAACTCCCCACCAAAAATCAGGGTCATAGGGCTTCGGCCACAATGTTTGGTCAATCGTGGGTCAAACCAAAGGTTTCGGTTCATCCTCAAGCTCGGCCGCTAGTCTAGGGATGCAACTCGGTTCGGTTTGGTTCGGGTTGACCTTAACCCAAACCAAACCGAAATGTAATAACACTAACCATAAACCGAATTGGAAAACCCATAACCAAACGGAATTAAATTAAAATAACCAAAACCCAAACCGAATTGCCGTTTCGGTTCGGTTTGGTTCGAGTTGCAAAGAGTTTGGCTTGGGTGTTTGAATGAAAGAACAGAGGGAGATAACAGGGTTCAAGTATGGAAGAGGAGGTTGCTGCTACAATAGCAATAGCAACGAAAGGGGTGCTCCGGTATAGAGGAGGGGGAGGAAGTGAAGAGAGAGAGAGAGAGAGAGAGAGAGAGAGAGAGAGAGAGGGCGATGGTGTGAGGTTTGGTAATGCGTGGAGATGAAAGGAATTGATTGAGAGAGAAGGTTGGAGAAGAAGAGATGGGTTGGGTGTTGAATAGAATGGGGCTAAGGTGGGTGACTGCTACTAGGGGTGTCAACGGTTCGGTTTGGTTCGGTTTAGAGTTCAAACCTAAACCAAACCGACTTTGAAGTGAGCAATCCGAAAACCGAACCAAACCGAAAACCGAACCAAATTTTTTTGACTAAACCGCAAACCGAACCAAACCAAAACTCTAATAAAAAAACCAAACCGAAAGTCGAACCAAATTTTTTTGACTAAACCGTAAACTGAACCAAACCGGTTAGACCAAAAAAAAATATTACTTATTATTATTATCTTTTAAAATTAATAATAAAAATAAATTTTAATATTTAAACAAGTTAGACCGAAGGAAAAACCGATCCAGTTAACCTTCAAAGGTCAGACCAAAATTGGTGGTCCACCTCTCACAATACCACCCCTATTTATAGCACATTGGTTGGGGGTTAGTTAACCCCCAACCGATGTGGAACAATAAACAACAATAATGGGCCTGCACGGGGCGCTGCTGCATGCCCCTGCTACTCGGTTTGGTTATCGGTTTAGTTCGGTTTGGTTATCGGTTTAGGTAAGTTCGGTTATTTCGGTTCGGTTTTCGGTTTGGTTCGGTTAAATAAAGGTCAAAACCATAAACCAAACCAATTAATTCAGTTTGGCATTTCTTAAACCATAACCGAACAGAAAATATAAATAACCGAACCAAACCGATTTTTTTCAGTTCGGTTTATTCGGTTTGCGGTTTTAACCGAACCAATTGACACCCCTAGCTACTACTTGATTGGGTTGAGGAAGAAGAAGAAGAAAAAGAAATGGAGTAGAAGAAGAAGAAATGAAATGGAGGAGAGAAGAGGTTTACCGTGGAATGCTCGGATTTGAAGGGACACCGGAGTTGGGATTTTGTATTGGTGGTCGCCGGATTGAGAAGGTCGGCAAGGAGAAGGATAATATATGACTGGCTTTTTTCTGCTCATAGCTCTCTACCGCTCTTAAGTTAGTTGAGTTTCAGATTCTCATTCACTAGGGTTTTGTTTGTCTTATTGAATATTAGCCGTTGGATTAAGAATCATCAACGACTCATATATATATATATATATATCTATAAATCTAAAACTAATATATATGTTTTATGTATCTTAAACAAGGTCTATAAATCTAAAACTAATATATGGTATATAAAATATATTATACTTTATTGATTTAATATGGGGAGATTACAATCTTTAGGGATTTTCTCTATACAAAAGAAAAGATTTTTTAATTCTTCACTTTAGGGTGTCTTCAATCCAAGGACTACAACAGCTTAATCTTGGGTTGATGCGAAGTTTCCGACTTGATCTTTGGGCTTGTAGACTTATAGAAGATGTAGATTGAAGGCTTCAATTTTGATGTAAATCTCTGGGCCTTTGAGCATATTCAGAAAATGAAGAACTTGAAGAAGTCTTCGGCTTGATCTTCGGGCTTGTAGACTTATAGAAGATATAGACCAAAAGCTTCAACTTTGATGTGGATCTCTGGACATATGAGTGTATTCAGAGATTGAAGAACTTGAATCATTAGGCTTGAATGTTGTATTTTGGAGCTTCAAGTCTGTAGATCTTCAGGTCTTCAAGACTTTAAATCTTCAAGGTGTCAGAGTAGTAAAGCTTCAGATCTCTTCTCCTTCTTCTGATCCTTGAACTTTATGATTTTCTCCCCATCCCCTGAATGGGAGAGGACTACCTCTATTTATAGATTTTGAGGGGAGAGTCTTCCTTGACTTAGAGATAATTCCCAATTTAATTAGGGATTATCTACGTGTGAGAGGGTAGAGTTCTACTTGTTCTCAACCACTTTAGAAGATTATCTAATGTAAAATAATTCTTTATTTAACAATTATCTAAATTTTGATTGGATAGCTTTAAGAAAATTCTTTTGAGAATTATCTAGAATTTTCCTGCAGTTTAGGATAATTCATGTTTAATGAGAATTATTATAATTTTAATTTAATAATTCTTTGTGAGTCCCATTTGAACTAATCAAAGATTCAATTTAAGAGAATCTTATTTTAGTGGGCCCATTTTGTGAGATCGTGCCATGTGGCAAATTTTGATCTAAAAATTTCGCTGTCTACACTTCTTAATTGTCAAATGACCCTATTATATATATATATATATATAGTCTTTTGAAATAAAGTCTTTTTTTTATTAAGGACAATCAACAATAAAGTCAAATTTATTTTTTGCAAAATTTGATTACATCATAGCACCTCGCAAAGGGCACGTCAAAACGAACCGATTGCCATGTCGCACGCACGCCTTCAACCAACCTGAATTCACTTTGCTACAGACTTTATAGGAGAGCCAGGGTCTTATGGGACCCCGCCATAAGATTCTGTAGTGGGTGATTTTGTGGAAGAGTCACCAATAGTAGGATTACTGATTGACGGGAACGTAGATCAACAGGTGATCGTATCCCGTCTCTAGAAGAATCAAAAGAGTAAGACTAAGTGACCGTTAGCACGGGTCGAGTAAGACTAGGAGAAATAATGGGTCAAGGCATAAGAACTTCTCCAACTCCTATGGCTCTAATTGAGATTATGACTAAACCTTTTGCAGGCTACCTACGTATCCAAACATGGATCAAGTCAGACATAGTTCAACGTCTGAGAATTTCATTAGCGATCTCCCCCTTTTTTCATCATCTTCTTTTCAAGGAAAGTGAGCCGCCATTTATAACATTTATGAGAAAGATAACGAAAGTTAGTGTTCCATTAAACTGATTCTAACAGTGTTAAAATGCTAACCTGAGATAACATGCATTAATAACCCCCAATTGCTTAGGTGGACCAATCCCGAGTCATATTGACGAATTACATGTTTGCCACTGAAAACCGTGACACGACATGTAGTTCATGACATGACAAGAGATTGGCGAGTCCCCTTGTATGTCACACTTGTAACGCCTCGATATAGGTGTTGGCGATCAATAGATATTCGTCAAGTGATAGTGAATGTTGCTTAGCCTTGGCGATGTCAAGACTGTCTAGTCTTGGCGCCATCGAGGCTGTGTAATCTTAGTGCTTTCGAGATTGTCTAACCTTAGCACTTTCAGAATCACTTAATCTTAGTATCTTCAAGGTTATCGAACTTTAGTACTTTCGAGAATGTTTGACCTTCTACATCTTCAAGGTTCTCTCTAGACGGAGGTATGTATATGACCTTCTACTTTGTTGATGTTCTCTCTCGATAGAGGTGTGTATGACCTTCTACATCATCAAGGTTCTCTCTAGACAGAGGTCTGTGGTCATCAGGACGCATCCCTTATGTGACTATCGGCATCTTGCCGTGGGGTTTTGGTTTCTCGCCATGGATTATAAAAACACATCTCTTAATCGATATCCCGCCGTAGAGGGTTCGACATCCCGTCGTAGAGTATAGGTTGATGTTAGCTTTAGTGTGTGTAGCCATTGTAAATGTGTTGGTTGCTTCACGACTTGTGCGATGTCAAGAGCCATTGTGGTAGCGCACTACCTTACCTTCATATTGATGTCTCAACTCTACGTTTCTCGAACCGGCTGAGGCTCTCATTCATGAAGTGTTCGAGGGTTTCACCCAGGAATATCAATTGAACCTTGCTACATGTCGGTTATAGTCTTGGCACATATCAGTCTATCATTGGGCTCGTTGCCCATACCATTTCTTAAATCTACAGGTTCATAAATTGAAAAAGTTTTCAATAGGGGCGGGTTAGGCTTGCCCCGAATCCGCTCCATTGCCATCCCAAGTGTAACAGATTGGATAAACAAAGGTGCATGCATCCAGTCCACTCAAAATACCACGTCAGCATAAACAACCACTTGTAAGCTAACTGCTAACGCTCTTTTAAAGATGGTCCCAAGACAGAAGGGAGTTGGCAGAGGCACAGAACAAAGAGAGATATGCTGAGCAGCAGAGTCTCTCTTTCAGCTGCTGCTTCTTCTACTGTTTGTGCAATCCTCATCCTTCCTAATCCTTTTCGATTTCTCCCCCAAATCCCCAATTCTCGGGCTATAGGGCAAAAGAAGATTTCCTACTTTTCAAACCCTATTCGTTCTTCTCCAACCACCAAATGGAACTCTAAAATGGCGGAATCCAAGTCTTCCAATTTCATGACTAGAGCCTCAGCTCAGCCTCTCAAGAACGCCGATGAGCTTATTGATTCCGTCGAGACTTTCATCTTCGATTGCGATGGTAAGTTCCTTCTTCTATTTTATTTTAATAAAAAAATCTGCATTTTGTTTTGGGATTGGCAATTTCCTGTTCTGGGGGTCCCATTGCAGTTGGGTTTTAGTTTCTGAAATTTACTATTTCTTGATGTGTTTATGTGATAATGTTCTTGAGAACCATTTTGAACCAGTATTTTGCTAGTCATCATCAACCCACTTGCCGACGAAGAGTGGCTCAATTTCTTTAGAAGTTAGAGAAATGACGTCTTTTCAAATTGGAAATTTATTTTTGAAAAAAGAATCTGGTGGCCATTGGCATTTGTGTTCAAATCATTAAGGTTACTGGTAAGTTTCGTTCTGATGGAGGGAGGGAAGACCGTGGATGGTCACTGCAATGGAATTTGGATTTCTCTTCTGCTGAACTGTTATACAATTTTTATTTTCAACGCTTCATATCTTGCAGGAGTTATATGGAAAGGAGATAGTTTGATTGATGGCGTTCCTGAAACTCTAGACATTCTTCGCTCCAGGGTATGTATAGATGGAAAATACTTTCAATATTTATAAGGTAGCATCTGGATTTAATCACATTTAACGTTTATGCTCTGTTTCTGGTAAACTTAAATGATTTTGGTGAACTATGGGCATTTTGTTTGCCGCCCTAATGCATCTTAAAATATATTAGTAGATGGCATGTAGATAAGTTTTAAAAAAATTAAATAAATGATGTCTCATGTTAGTTTCTAGAAAAAAAAACTTGTTTTTAAATTCTAATGATTTAAATAGAATTAATTTTAAATTCACTAAAACCTATTTAAATGGATATCATAGAAAAATTTAGATGAAAGCTTTCTAACTGATATATTTTTTTTACTGTAAATCAATATATAGATTAAAAGATATTGATTTTTAAAAAGTGTCAAAAAATTTATAGCATTCCAAAAAAGTGGGAGATATTAGGAGTTGTTACACATGGTGTACTGCCATTACAGAAATAAGGCAATGATGATGGGGAAGGAGATTTTTAATTTATGAAGGATCTTTTTGAAAATTCAAAAACGTGACAGGCCAGAATCTAGAGTATACACGTAGACGGGATCTTCGCTTTATATATTAGTATAGATGAAATAATTGTAATTTTTTTGTTTTGTTTATTTTAGGGCTAGTAGTTCTTTATTACAATTTGGGAGATGGAAGTGTTTCTTTGTTTTGTTACAGGGTACTTTAGTTAATAATACTGGAGAGTGTCATGTGCAATAATGCACATAGTAAGTTTAGAGTACTGTTTTGGGAAAATCTTTTCGAAATAGATAAATTTGGAGATCTTGAGAAAATCTATTTTGTCACGTCATTGTCATAATGGCTGAAATATAATAGGATAATTGCAAGTGTTTTAGTGCATCTCCACCACATCTCACAAAATAAGAGAGAATGAGAATATAAAGATAGTAATACCCTCATATAGTAGCATACATACACACTTTTATATACATATACATACATACATTTATATATATAAACATCCATGAACTGTTTTACTTTCCTACTACGAACAAAAATATTACTGACAATGTTAAGGGTTTTCAAGCTTATGATTTCTTTGGTCCTATTTTTTCCCCAATCCCTCAGTGTAACAAAAAGAAATTATATGAAGAATGGAAAGGACAGAGCCTATTCCTTTCAAAGCATTAACCAAATAGGGAGTCTATTTCGTGAGTGTAGATTATTCAAGTCTATAAGCCTTAGTAGAAATTCGTTTTCAGGAGTATGATACAATACTTCCAATATTCAAAAAGATTCAGGAAGCTGAATCAATGTATCATTGATACCATCTCTACAAAATCCATAAGTTACGGATGCCTGTGTATGACGAAGAAGATGTCACATCCCAAACTTAAGGAAATTCATGTGGGAATCCCTTATGTTCGAAATATAATTCTCACCCCAATTTATATCGGGAGTGGTAATTAATATAGAGCCAAACCATTGGATATGATATAAAACTTCTAAAATTACCTTTACTAAAAATAATCAAATAAAACTAAGTCTATTACATCCAAAACAAACTAAGT
>JAUPMG010158937.1:0-10857 GCA_031762675.1 Pachysandra terminalis | reverse complement strand
TTAATTAGTTTAATCAAAATCTGATCTTTCCTGCTAATTAGAAATAATTTAATTAATTTAATAATTTTTCTCCCTTCGGTCCTTGAGGTTCGACACCCTCAAAATAGCCTTATCTGCAAAGATTCGTCCTATTGCGAGTGGTATTATTATTATTTGGTTTAAAAATCCACAATCAATTATGATAGTAAGACTCTGAATGATGCACAACTCAACTACTCTACCACTAAAAAAGAGTTTTTAGCCGTCGTTTTTGCTTCGGATAAGTTTAGATCTTACTTGCAAGGGTCTAAGGTCTTAGTCTACTCGAATCATGCTGCTTTGAAGTATCTTTTGTCTAAAACAGATGCAAAATCTCGTCTCATCCGATGGATTTTTTGTTGCAAGAATTTGACATTGAAATTCGGGACAAGATGGGTTCCAAGAATGTAGTAGCCGACTTATCTCAATTAGTGGTGGAATTCACTGAGGATAGTTTACCCATTTCTGAGATATTCCTTTGTGAGCAGTTGATGCACATCTCCTAGTTCCATGTACCTTGGTTTGTTGACATTGTGAACTATCTTGTCCCTAGTCAAATGCCTTCGCATTGGACAAGGGAAGATAGGTCCAAGGTTTTGGCTGTGGTGAAATACTTCTTTGGGGATGGTCCATACTTGTTTAAGTACAGTCCCAATCAAATAATTAGGAGGTGTATTCTTGAGAATGACGAATCCAATGTCATCTCTTTTTGTCATGCTTGTGGAGGCTATTTTAGTGCTCGAAAGACCGCTTCAAAAATTTTGCAGTGTGCATTTTATTGGTCATCTATTTTTCATGATTCTCATACTTATTGTGTAGCCTGTGAGCGCTGCCAAAAGATAGGGAGTATATCTCGACGAAATATGATGCCTCTTAACATCCCGAATCCTAGGGTATGCTCCACGGGTGCATGGACATAATCCTGGATTCCAAGTGTGACTCTCACCCCTCCTCCACACACTACTAAGGGGTGGCTCAACCAAATCAACAATAACCAAGAATCACAAATAACCAAAGAGATCAACGGCGGAAGCAAACAACTATATGCATAACAGGTCCCTGTAGAACCACAACTGTGCATGTTGATAAAAGCTAGCATATACCAACATTGTATCCCCAAAAGAAAATGGGATCCAACCACAAAAAGTTATAACTAAATACATCATCATCCTAAGTAATGGAGTTCACAACTTCCCAACAACATATACAAACAGGACTATAAGATATCATCCGTAAAGAAATATTAACTCCGCACGAGTCTTCTCCATAGGCTCCTCAGCATGGCTCACCAAGGTCCCTCCTACTCTTATCGGGCTCACCTGAAATGTTAGGATCCAGAAAGGCTTGAGCGACACGCTCAGTAAATACAATGTTCAAGTGGAGTGTCACGTGATAAGAATTCACCATGAGTATGCGTGCTATGCAATGATATAATGCAAGGTTCGTTCATTGGATGCAATGATATGAATAAATATTCCATCAGTCAAGTAGGACGGCTACTACAAACACATGCAATACAATGCATGCATGTAACGGCCTAGACAACTTTCTTATTATTTAATTATATTCTATTCTTTTTCGTGACTCTATATGCCGTCTTGATTGCCAATCGGACTAGGTCCGACCGTGTGATGGTATCTGTGATGATTTCTTGGTCCTTGTGGGATGCATAATAGTTTAACTTGATTGTCTTGAGCTAATGGCATTGTTGTAAATTTCATGTTGTGATGAGGTTCATGGCTTGGATTGAGTAGTTATTTTGAATGGCCTAGATGTGAGTGGTTAAAATTTAATGGTTGAGATTGAGTACTTAGGATTGGATGGCCTAGATTGTGGCACTTGGCTTTGAGGTCTCTTGCATGGGAAGTTGGAGAGACAAACTCATTTGGCTTGTTTGGTTTGGTGCCTTGGTTGGGAAGCTTGGAGAAGAAGGATCTTGCTAGTGTAAATTTCATCTTAGATTGTTGCTAGATTCAAATAGGTAAGTGTAAATTCATGAATGTAATTAGATAAATCTTAATTTTCTCTTCAAACTCATATGATTCATGATTATTGTTTTATTGAATGTACAAAGTTTATTTTGAATGATTAGATTATGGTTATTGTATGTTTTGCTTGCTTAAATTTCACATACACTCATCTCCTTACCTTTGTGTGTTGAGAGACCTAAAAATAAATTGGAAATCCCTAATTTTTGGCATGTTCGCGAGGTTCGGCGGCCTCCTCGGCGCACCGAACACATCACCGAATTCTTTTTGGGCGAAGGAGGAACCCCTCGGCGCGCCTAAAAGGCCGCCGAGTATGAACATCTTGAACAGGTCGCCAAGGACCAGTTCGGCTCGCCGAGATGGACCTCGGTGTTCCGAAGGGATCACCGAAGAGGTCACCGAGAAAGGACTCCCCTGGTTTTCTTGCCGAATCTCAGAGAGGTTCTCCAAGAGGGTCGCCGAACCAGGCTTCGATGCGCCAGAGTGGGTTTCGGTGCGCCGAAGACCCCGCCAAGGACCCAACCGAACTAGACTATTTACATCCATGTTTTAATATCGGTAGGCTGATATAGTTGTCATCTATGATGAATTGAATTATGTTATATGTTCTTATGTATGAATGCTAGTAGAGATGATGCCTTGAGAACTTAGACAAATGAAATGCTATATGAAACTACATGGAGATATGTGAGTTACTTATTTTAGATTATTATATTTCACCCTGTACACCACAAGATGATTGTTTAGTTAATGTGCACTCTTCACAACACATCATGGACTCTAGACCACAGTGGTCAAAGAGTATGACCCTTTAACCCCGAGATCTCACTGTTGCGTCTCGAGGAATTGAAGTGATTTCACATCTAGTGAGGAGACCAGCGGGACTGAGTTGAGGGAGTAGCTAACCCAATACACTCTTCTTTTCCAAGGGGTATCAGACCCAAGGAGTAGAGATGGGCCTCTGTAGATTAGTCAAGTGTCATGTTTTTCTAAGGGATACCGCAAGTGGCTGCAAGTCTCAGTCTATGTACCACTGGTCAAAAATAAGTATGGGGATTGTACCACCTAGGTTGAAAACCCTTAAAACTACGATGTACATGTAGAATGACTCTATTCCTTGGACCGTTACGACGGGAGGATGATTTCAGGTTGCTGGAACACCCTGGGGAAAATTCAGGTTGTTGGGACACCCCGAATAGAGGCTGGATCAGGAGGAAACATTTAACATTGACACTCTATCAGAGTTTGCATTGCACAACATACTTAGATTGTTTGCTAGATCACCTTGGTGATTTTTAAAACTTAGGCACACATCATCGCATTTAATAATTAATTTGCCTCATGAATGGAATTTGTTGTGTTTTCCTTCTTGTTTGTGCTTAAATTATTGTGAATTTTTAGACTCTAGGATTTACCTTATGCGTTCCTGAATTTACTTCTTACTGGCTTATAGCTCATGTTTTTAGTAACATTTCAGGAAATTTAGAAGGTACAATCGTTGATGAGAGCTTCGTGGAAGAAGAGTTATACGTGAAAGAAGACGAGTTTTACGCACTCCAGTGACTTCATTGTAATGTTTTGGACAATTATTTTGATTTTTTTCCGCTGCTATCCAATGCAAATATGTACATAACTTTTCTATTTTCTTTGTGAACAAAATTCATTCATTTTTGCTAATGTCTTTGAATCAACTGCCACTCTACTCCCGAGGAAATGAAGGTCATTAGCCGGACCCCGTTGGGCCCCCAGTGGTATATTGGGTTTGGGTCGTGGCAAAGTTGGTATCATAGCCTTAGTTCTTCGTTTTAAATCAGATTTCTTAAGTTTTAACGTTTTTGGAATTTAAAAGTTTTTGGAATGTTGTTGTTTCAAAAGTTTCTGCGTGTTGTTTGTTAAAAGCAAATCATCTAGAATTCTTAATTACAAGAAATTTGAATGCGTGAACTCTTTTGACAAAATATATATCACATTTCTTCCACTGCGGGACGTAGAGGCCGGCATGCCCATAAGCCTCGGTTAGAGGAGGACTATGCTAGGAGGAGTGGTCGTCGTGCTAATGATCCTCCATTGGTAGGAGATTGAGGAGATCATCCTCACCTTGCTGGTGTTTATCAGGCCTTGGAAGTCTACACTCAGTATTGCAGTAGTCAGCATTCGGAAGAGATTCAAGGAAGTCTTCTACATGGAGTACTTCTTGAAGACATTACGGAGAGAGAAAGAGATGGAATTTATGAAGCTTGAGCAGAGGAACATGAAGGTGTCCCAGTTTGCACAATATGTTGTCGATAACGAGGAGAAGAAGGCCTTCCGGTTCGAGTGTAGGTTGAGGCCCAACATTCGTAATAGGTTGGTTGTGAGGGCGTTCACCGAATATCATCACGTCGTGGATTGTGCCAGAAAGGTGGAAAGAGATATGGCAGAGTTCAGAAAGAGCGTGGATCTGAGGAACAAGAAGAGCGGCCCGAGACCGAGCAGCTTCAAAAGCAACACATTCGAAGCGCAGAAGAGGCAGAGGACGCAGGGACCATCCAGTTCTCAAGGCTTTGGGAATGTCCCTATGCGGTGCCATAATTGCAGGAGGCGAGGTCATAGTTTCAAGGATTGTCGTGCACCACGGAATCCAAATCAGAACTTCTTCCAGGGTCAGCCACTTCAGCAGCAGCTAATGCCCCAGCCACACTATTTCCAGAACCTTGTCCTGATTCAGCAGGTGCCACCTTTCAAGGGACCCAGGAGCGGACCCCCTCAGCCCCGACTTCAGCAACCGCCTCAGACGGCCAAGTTATTTCCCATCGAGCCTCAGCATAGCGAGGCTATAGAAGGTACCATTCAACTCTCCCACATTGCAACGCGTGTACTATTTGATACTGGAGCTTCTCATTCTTTCATCACACAGTCATTGGTTCACTGTCTTGGTTTGCACATGAAGAACTTAGAGAAGATTCTGGTAGTAGCAAACTCAGTAGGAGGCACAACACAATTAGAGGTTGTGTGTGAATCTTGTTTAATCATGATAGGCGAGTCTACCTTGCCCATAGATTTGATTGTTTTAGATATGCATGAATTTGATGTTATCATAGGAATGGATTAGCTTGCTGCACACCACGGGCAGATAGACTGCGATAACCGAGTTGTCTCTTTTCTAACCCCCAATGGTGATCTAGTTGAAGTCATGGGTTTGAGTTTTGGGATGCCAAACCTATCTTCCTGTTTAGACCTTTGATCTATTGAAGAGAAGGAGTCAGAAGGTATTCCTGTTGTGTGCCAGTTCAGGAAGGTGTTTCAAGATATCCTGGGATTGCCACCTAAGCGAGAAGTGGAGTTTTGTATTGAGTTTGTCGCAGGAGCTCATCCCATCGCATTGTCGACTTATCAGACGGCGCCCATCGAGTTAACTGAATTGAGGAAGCAGTTAGATGAACTTCAAGCATTACAGTTCATTCAGCCGAGTTCGTCACCTTAGGGAGCGTCTGTTTTATTTGTAAAGAAGAAAGACAGATCCCTCAGACTTTGTATCGACTACAGGAAGTTGAATCATGTCACCGTGAAGAATAAGTATCGTTGCTGCGTATCGATGAGTTGTTTGATCAGTTGCAGGGAGCGTCGTATTTCTCGACGATAGATCTCAGATCCGGCTATCACCAACTGCAGATCAAGGAAGCGGATGTTCCGAAGACGGCATTCTGGACGCGTTATGGACATTTCGAGTTCATACTCATGTCATTTGGACTGACTAACGCCCCAACAGCATTCATGGACATGATGCAGAGAGTCTTCAAACCCTATTTAGACAGGTTCCTCGTGGTGTTTGTTGACGATATCTTGAACTATTAGAAGTCGGAAGAAGAGCACCTCAATATCGCCTTGCAGACCTTAGCAGATCATCAGCTTTACGAGAACTTTTCCAAGTGTGAGTTTTGAAAAGGTGAAGCGAAGTTTCTAGGGCATGTAGTGTCCAAGGAAGGCATCACTGTGGATCCTAGTAAAGTAGAAGCGGTTTCTTGTTGGGAGCAGCCAAAGAACCTCTCAGAAATACACAGTTTCCTTGGGTTAGCAGGATATTACCAAAGATTCATTGAAGGGTTCTTGCGTATTGCAGCACTGCTAACCAAGCTCACACGGAAGGACTTCAAGTTCATTTGGAATGACTCTTGCCAGGAAGCATTCACTACACTCAAGGAGAAACTTACTCTGCACCGGTTTTCACCATTCCTATCAGCGGCATTGACTTTGTAGTCTACACTGACACATCCTTATCTGGGCTCGGTTGTGTTTTGATGCAAGGCAGCAAAGTCATAGCATATTCTTCAAGGCAGTTGAAGACACACGAGAGGAACTACCCAAAACAAGACTTAGAGCATGCCGCGATCGTGTTTGCACTGAAGATCTGGAGGCACCATCTCGTTGGCGAGACTTTCAAATTACTCTCAGAGCACAAGAGTCTCAAGTACCTGTTCTTTCAGAAGGACTTAAATATGCATCAAAAGAGGTGGATGGAGCTCGTGAACGACTACAAATTCTCCCTTCAGTATCACCATGGCAAAGCCAATGTCGTGGCAGATTCACTCAGCCAAAGACCCAAAAGTGTCATGGCGCATCTACTAGTTCAAGAACGAAAACTCTATGAAGCACTAGTTGACTTCAAATTCAGTGTCCGTAGGACGGATCAAGGTGTGAGATTGTGCAACATCCTTTCGAGACCGTCACTCAAGGCAAGGATCATTGACCTTCAAAGGGACGATAAGTGGTTACAAGACCTAGTAGCGGACGAGGAAAGAGCAAATTGGACTAGGGCTGAAGATGGAAGCATCAGATTCAGAGGGCGATTTTGTGTATCACAAGATGAAGATCTGAAGAACGAGATCCTAGCTGAAGCTCACAGATCGAGGTATTCCATTCATCTTGGCATAACCAAGATGTATAACGATATTCGACGCAAATATTAGTGGAATCGCATGAAGGTCGAGATAGCAGAGTTCGTGACCAAGTGTGCCACTTATCAGCAAGTGAAGCAGAGCATCAGAAGCCGACGGGTACATTCCAGCCTGTACCCATCAGAGAGTGGAAGTGGGAGCATATCTCCATGGATTTCATCACAGGACTACCGAAGAATTGCAGCAGCTCTGACATGATTTGGGTGATTGTAGATCGTTTGACCAAGTCAGCACATTTCCTAGTGGCGAAGACTACGATGAATACTGACGACCTAGTTAGACTGTACATGAGAGAGATCACTCGCCTGCATGGAGTGCCTGTCACTATAGTATCAGATCGAGGGTCTTAGTTTACTTTGTGGTTCTGGAAGAGCTTAAACAAAGCCTTGGGGACTCAGCCCAACATTAGCACGGCCTTTCATCCTCAAATGGATGGTCAGACGGAAAGAGTGAACCAAGTCCTTGAAGATCTCTTGCGGTCGTGTATCTTAGACTTCAAGGGCAGCTGTGAAGATCATTTTGCCCTAGTTGAGTTCTCCTACAACAACATCTATCAGGCGAGCTTGGGGATGAAGCGCTCTTCGAAAGACCCTACCGATCTCCTTCGTGCTGGAATGAAGACAATGCTCATGTTCCGTTAGGGCCCGAGATCAAGGCTGAGACTATTGAAGAGATTAAGCTGATCAGAGGCAGATTGCTTATGGCTCAACATGGGCAGAAGAAGTATGCGGACGTGAGAAGAAAAAAGTTAAGAGCTCATAGTGGGTGACTGGGTATTCCTTAAGGTCTCACAGACCAAAGGAGTAGTCAGATTCAGCAAGAGGAGCAAGCTAGCTCCAAGGAACGTCGGAACATTTGAGATCACCGAGAGGATTGGAGAGGTGGCTTACCTAGTGCTACTACCGTCCTCCATGGACTTAGTACACGACGTATTCCACGTGTCCATGCGGAGGAAGTACCACTCGGATCCCGCTTCAGTGATCGACTGGCAGACTGTTACAATCAAAGAGAACGCAACGTACAAAGAGCACCCCGTGGACATTCTAGACTGAAAAGAACAAATGTTACGGAAGAAAGTCATCGCGAAAGTGAAGGTCTTATGGAGCAATCATGGAATTTCATAAGCCTCTTGGGAGCTTGAAGACGAGATGCAAGCCAGATATCCACAGCTTTTCACTTAAGTTAAGTAAATTTAGGACAAAATCCTTTTAAGGGGGTTAGACAGTAACAGCCTAGACCACCTTTTTATTATTTAATTGTATTGTATTCTTTGCCGTGACTCTATCTGCCGTCTTAATAACCAATCGGACTAGGTCCGACCATGTGATTGTATCTGTGATGATTTTGTGGTCCTTGTGTGATGCATAGTAGTTTAACTTGATTGTCTTGAACTAATGGCATTGTTGTAAATTTTATGTTGTTATGAGGTGTATGGATTGAGTACTTAATTTTGAATGGCTTAGATGTGAGTGGTTAAAATTTAATGGCTGAGATTGAGTAGTTAGGATTGGATGGCCGAGATTGTGCCACTTGTCATTGGGGTATCTTGCATGGGAAGCTTGAGAGACAAGCACATTTAGTTTGTTTGGTTTGGTTTGGTGGCTTGGTTGGGAAGCTTGGAGAAGAAGGATCTTGCTAGTGTAAATTGCATCTTGGATTGTTGCTAGATTCAAATAGGTAAGTGTAAATTCATGAATGTAATTAGATAAATCTTAGTTTTCTCTTCAATCTCATATGATTCATGCTTATTGTTTTATTGAATGTAGATAGTTTAGTTTGAATGATTAGATTATGGTTATTGTATGTTTTTCTTGCTCAAATTTCACATATAATCATCTCCTTACCTTTGTGTGTTGAGAGACTTAAAAATAAATTGAAAATCCGTAATTTTTGGCTTGTTCGCTACATTCGGCGGCCTCCTCGGTGCGCCGAACACGTCGCCAAACTCTTTCTGGGCAAAGGGCGAACCCCTCGGCGAGCGTAAAAGGCCGCCGAGTATGAACATCTAGAACAGGTCACCGAGGACCAGTTCGGCTCGTCGAAATGGACCTTGGTGAGCCGAAGGGATCATTGAAGAGGCTGCCAAGAAAGGATCCCTGGGTTTGTCGTCGAATCTCAAAGAGGTTCAGCGAGAGGGTCAAGAACCAAGCTTCGGTGCGCCGAAGGGGTCACTGTGGTGGGTTTCGGTTCGCCAAGGACCCCGCCGAACCAGACTATTTACAAACATGTTTTGATATTGGTAACCTAATATAGTTGTCATGCATGATGGTTTGAATTATGTTATATGCTGTCATGTATGAATGCTAATAGAGATGATGCCTTGAGAATTTAGACAAATGAAATGCTATATGAAAAACTACATGGAGATATGCGAGTTACTTATTTTAGATTATTATATTTCACCATGTACACCACAAGATGATTGTTTAGTTAATGTTCACTCTTAACAACACATCATGGACTCTAGACCACAGTGGTCAAAGAGTATGACCCTTTAACCAGAGACCTCACGGTTGTGTCTCGAGGATGGAAATGAGAGTGATGTGATTTCACATCTAGTGAAGAGACCGGCGGGACCGAATTGAGGGAGTAGCTAACCCAATAAACTCTCCTTTGCCAAGGGGTATCAGACCCGAGAAGCGAAGATGGGCCTCTGTAGATTAGTCAAGTGTCATATTTTCCTGAGGGATACTGCAGGTGGCTACAAGTCTCAGTCTACGTACCACTGATCAAAAATAATTGTGACTCCTAGGTTGAAAACCATTAAAAATATGATGTACACGTAGAATAGCTCTATTCCTTCGACCGTTACAACGGGGGGCTTCAGGTTGCTGGAACACCCTGTGGAGAATTCAGGTTGTTGGGAAACCCCGAATAGAGGCTGGATCAGGAGTAAACATTTCACATTGACATTCTTTCAGAGTTTGCATTGCACAACATATTTAGATTGTTTGCCAGATCTCCTTGGTGATTTTTATAACTTATGTGCACAGCATCGCATTTAATAATTAATCTGCCTTATGCATTGCATTTGTTCTGTTTCCCTTCTTGTTTATGCTTGAATTATTGTGATTGTTTACACTCTAGGATTTACCTTATGCATTCTTGAATTTACTTCTTACTAGCTTATAGCTCATGCTTTTTAGCAACATTTCAGGAAATTTAGAAGGTACAATCGCTGACGACAGCTTCATGGGAGAAGAATTATACGAGGAAGAAGACAAGTTTTATGCACTCCAGTGACTTCATTGTAATGTTTTGGACTTCTTTTATAATATTTTGATATACTTTCAGTTTTGATTCCTTTGGGAGGACACTTGGGTAGTATCTTCATTGTTAAATCTGGTTTTTAACCTAGAACAATTATTTTGATTTTTCGTCCACTGTTATCAGAAGTAAGTAGTACATAACTCTTCTATATTCTTTGTGAATGAAATTCATTCATTTTTTGCTAATGTCTTTGAATTAACTACCACTCTCCTTCCGAGGAAGTGAAGGTCATTATCTGGACCCCGCTGGGCCCCAGTGGTCTCTTGGGTTTGGGTTGTGACAATGCCGTTGATATTGTGATCACTGAATGTTCACGCTTGATCCCCAACTAAGGCCACATGTATTTCAAGGATTCCATGTACCAATTCTGGCTAAGCACACAGTGGATTCTATGAGTACAACACAGTTTTAGGGTTTCTCCACCCAGGGGAAGTCGAGTCCCACCATTATTTTTTATCTTGGGACAAACCCGGGGCACCACACAGGACTCTCCCTGATGAGTTCTAGTGAGAGATAACTTCTATGGAGTCCCGAGTGGACTATGTAAATCTAAAATAATTTATGGCAAGGGATTAGCTACCCCAATATCCTGGCAATATATATATATATATATTGCCATAAATTATTTTAGATTTACATAGTCCACT
>JAUPMG010158926.1:0-10857 GCA_031762675.1 Pachysandra terminalis | reverse complement strand
ATGTAACTTAAACTCACCGAACCCTTAACTTCTTAAAATATCGTTTTGGCCCCTAATTTGGAAATTATATTACGAAACACCCTTGTGATGTGACTAATGTTCATTTAAATACGTAGATATATTTCATATATTATAATTGAATTATTACAATACTTTTAAAGGTTCAGGTCATTACAACCTTGTACCTTGCGAGGTGCCCTAGGGAGTGGGCGTAGGCCATCGTTCTGAACGAGTATTGTAGATAGAGAAAATGTGAAGCACTAGCAATTCAAAAGGAAATTGACATGTGACAAAATCTGGCTTTATCCCTTGGTGACCAAAACTTGGGATTTTGTCTCGTAAACCTCAACGTACCTTGGTGACCAAAACTTGGGATTTTTTCCCGCAAACCTCAACATCCCCTGGTGACCAAACCTTGGGATTTTGTCCCGCAAACCTTAACGCCCCTTGGTGACCAAAAGTTGGAAGTTGTCCCGCAAACCTTAACGTCCCTTGGTGAGCAAAAGTTGGGATTTTGTCTCGCAAACCTTAACGTCCCTTGGTGATCAAAACTTGGAATTTTGTCCCGCAAACCTTAACGTCCCTTGGTGACCAAAACTTGGGATTTTGTCCCGCAAACTTGAACGTCCCTTGGTGACCAAAAGTTAGGATTTTGTCTCGCAAACCTTAACGTCCCTTGGTGACCAAAACTTGGGATTTTGTCCTGTAAACCTTAATGTCCATTGGTGCCCAAAAGTTGGGATTTTGTCTTGCAAACCTTAACGTCCCTTGGTGACCAAAACTTGGGATTTTTTCTTGCAAACCTTAAAATCCCTTGGTGACCAAAACTCGGGATTTTGTCCCGCAAACCTTAATGTCCCTTGGTGACCAAAAGTTGGGATTTTGCGGGAACGTCCCTTGGTGACCAAAAGTTGGGATTTTGCGGGAACATCCTTTGGTGAGCAAAAGTTGGGATTTTGTCCTGCAAACCTTAGTGTCCTTTGGTGACCAAAACTTGGGATTTTGTCCAGCAAGCTCTAAACACTCCTTGTGACCAAAACCTTACAACTATATCTTGCAAACTCTAGCGCTTTTGGTGACCAAAGTTTGTGGTCACGCCTTACAAGCTCCTGGCACTTCTTGGTAACCTGAGAAGACTTCAAGGATAATTTCCCAAGATTTTAAGTTGAAGCTAAAAACAGTGCTATAATTGAACGATGCTACGAACAATGTTATACTATCAAGATGACGTTACACAAAACGTTCTCACTCTCGATATATGCCGGACCCCCTCGACGGGTAGTCGATATGCAACCACGGCGGATGCCGGATCCCTTCGATGGGTAGTCGATATGCAACCACGGTGGATGCCGGATCTCCTCGACAGGTACTCGATATCCCCGGTGGTAAGCTGGATCCCCTCGACGGGTAGTCGATATGCGTTACGCTGGACCCCCTCGAGGGCAGTCGATATGCAACCGCGGCGGATGCTGGATCCTCTCAACAGGCTATCAATATTCATCTACGTCATATGCCGGATCCCCTCGATGGGTAGTCGATATCCATGGCGGTAAGCAAGACCCCCTCGACGGGTAGTCGATATGCAATCACTGCGGATGCCGGATCCCCTCGACAGGCTATCAATATTCATCTATGACATATTCAGGATCCCCTCGATGGGTAGTCGATATACAACAATGGCGGATGCCGGTCCCTTCGACGGGTAGTCGATATGCAACCAAGGCAGATGACGGATCCCCTCGACTGGCTGTCAATATTCATCTATGGCATATGCCGGATCCCCTCGACGGGTAGTCGATATACAACCATGACGGATGCCGGTTCCCTCGACGAGTAGTCTATATGCAACCACGGCGGATGCCGGATCCCGTCGACGGGCTGTCAATATTCATCTACGGCATATGCCGGATCCCCTCGATGGGTAGTCAATATCGAAATACACTTTACACTTACTTTGAGACGCACCTTGACGGGCATGTCTCCAAGAATGAAAACTTCTGCGATGTAGAAGGTCATCCATACCTCCGTCCAAAGAAATCCTAAAAATGCACCTTTACCACAATCCTACAGCTGATCGCCATCGTCTATACCATGGCATCACGAGCGTTAACGTAAGGGGGGTGTATATGAAAGGAATGGAGAGGCGTGAGGTTCACCAGCCCTTCGACGTTTCATTAAATATGTGTGGTGTCACGGTTTTTGATGGCAAGCATGCAATTTATGAATACGGCTTCGGATTTGTCCACTTTAGAGGTCGGGGTAGTTAATCCATGTTACCTTGGGTAAATGTTTTAACACCATTAGTAATCGCCTAACAGTGTCTTAACTTCCATTATCTCTCCCCTTACTACTATAAATAGTAGCTCATTTCTCAAGAACGGGGCTGGAGAATTTTCCAAACGGGTTAAGCTCTAAAACGTTTTTCTAACGTGTGCTCATGAAATTCTAACACCTCGACTACTATTCTCCTAGACGGACTCGACCCGTGTAAAATGGTTGTTACTATTTCTACCCTTTGTCTTAATTCTCTTAGAGACGGGATACGGTTGCTTGGCGATTTAGGTTCTTGTCGATCAGTAATTCTACCGTTGGTGACTCTTTCACAAAACACCCTTTACATTTTTGGATACTCCACTGGGGAATTAGTCTCCCACAACTGAACGTTATTAGAAGAATGCCGAGAGAAAGAGGTAGACCGAAAGATGGAGAACAAGTTGGGCCATCTTCATTCCAAGCGGTCGAGGAAAGGCACGGAGATGACCTACCTCCTAGTCTACACGAGGTGCACGATGAGGAGGAGGTTGGTGAAGAGATTAATGATCGCGACGATCAAGTAGAAATATTGAGATTACAAATGAACAAGATGGAAGAGGCACAGACCAGATGATGGAGTTATTGTTGGTCGTGACCAATCAAGGGAGTCATGCCCCAATTCCACCGACGGAGCCATCCGTGGAGAAAGTGCCGCAACACCCATAACGGTACCTATCGGTACTCCCTTGAGTGCGTCACAACCAGAATCGGTGAATAATAACGGGTTCATAACTCGAGATGAAATGATTGACCTCTTGAGACAATAGAAAGAAAAACCTGTTGAATTCAACATTGATACTAGGTCACCATACCCTTCGGTAATTATGAAGAAACCTTATCCCGTGGGATATGAGGTCACTCCCTTGATGCCGCAATACAACGGGCGGACTGATAGTGCAAAGGAGCATGTTACTAAGTTCACGGGCGCCATGGGAGCATTTGCTGGCGATGATGAACTCAAGTTGAGAGAATTCTCTCGGTCCCTTACAGATCTTGCCTACACTTGGTACAACAACCTTCCTCATGGGTCAATCCTGAGCTGGGAGGAGATGAAGGTGGCGTTCTTAGGTAATTTTTTATTGTTAAGGAACGGATGACTCTCATGAACTTGGGAAAAGTGAAGAAAAACCCTAGAGAAGGATTGGAGTTGTACGTGAAACGCTTTCGCGATCTGGTAACAGATTGTCAGGAAACGACAACGGAAGAAAATCTTGTGCGAATGTGTATAGACGGGATAATGAGGGACTGTTGTCTCTTGTTGGAAAATGCAAGCATTGATACTTTTACTCGACTTTACGAATCAGCAAGGCGTACTGGACGCACCATGAATCTTAAGAGTGATGTCCCATGGAGGAGCAAGCCAAAGTCCACTCCCCAAATTATGTCATTAGAGTAGAAGAGACCTGTCAAGGAAGAGGTTGGTGAGACTAGAAGTCGGAAAAGAAATTTCACTCCTCCTCCACCCTTACCCTGCACGATCAAGGAGGTTTTAGTAATCCTGAAGCAACGGGTGAAAGATGATTTGGTAGACTTACCACCACCAAAGTTTCCAGTATCAGAGGGAGACAAGAAGAAACACAATTTCTGTTAACATCATTCTCATATAAGCCATGAGACAGAAGAGTGTTACTCCTTGAGGAGGTTGTTTCACAACAAGATTAAGAGTGGAGAACTAGAGTTTCCTAATTCAAAGTTGGTACATGACAACCCGCTGCCCAGTCATGAGAATGCGATTGTTCACGCTATAGTCCATAGGGATGCAATGGATGGCATAATGGAGACTGACGAAGTCTCCTAGCCTGAGGTGACTAGTCCAGATGATGAAGACAGGGAGTGCATTTACCAGCGATGGGGAACTAATGCTAAGGTGGAAAAGTTTTATAATGATATGGGATTCAGCGTCCTAGCGTGAAAGGAAATGACAAATGCCCTTGTCTCTGTCACAACTAAGCTTGGTGAACAATGCTTTTCTGTAAGCACTGGACTTAAGATACTTTTCCAGGAAATAGAAGGGACCATCACCTTTTCCGATGAAAATATACTAGGGGATTCTTCTGGTCACAATAGACCCTTGTACCTACCTGCTACCATCAATAACGTGGAAATCAAGCGATCTTTGATTGATCCAGGTTCTTCAATCAATGTCCTACCTTATAAAACTCTGCAAGCAGCAGTTATTCCCTCCAAAAGGATGGTGAAACAACCCATGGAAGTGATTTCTTTCAACAATGAGACGTGCAAGACAATGGGCCACATCACCAGTGATTTGTCTGTAGGAGCTATTCGGTCACCGGTTAAATGTCACATCATTTACACGGATGTCTCCTACCACATATTACTAGGAAGACCGTGGCTCCATCGGTATAAGACTGTACCATCCACATATCATCAATGTTTGAAGGTCCACTGGCGAGGCAAGAAGATCAATGTGAATGCTACAGTCGATCCTTTCGATCGAAACAAGATTACGCAGAAGTTGTTTTCTTTGACGAGTTCACGACTGATGGTGAGACTCAAGTAGCTCCTATTTGGGGGAAATTCTTGCCCAAATGGGAGGATTTAGTGGCTGGAAAAGAAAGGTGTGATTCTACACGAAAGAAAAGGAACAAAGAAAAGGAAGAGGAAAAAGAAATGAAATGTGTAAGGGTGCAGTGGAAGATGGGAGTTTCTTCTACTGCTTATGACGGCGCGAGGAGTCGAGAGGAAAACAATCTGCGATGAATCCAAAGCAAGATGTAGACCTTGCCGACATGGGAGGAAGTCCTAAACGCATCCTCATCAGCAAGAGGTTAAGTTTAGAGGAGAGGAATGATTTGCTAACACTCTTGCGGGAACACCGAGATGTTTTCGCATGGGAGTACTCAGAAATGCCAGGGTTAGACCCTAACTTGGTGGGACACAAAATGAATGTTGATCCTGATGTCAAGCTGGTCAAGCAAGCTCCCAGGATTTTCCGACTTGACATATAGTTGAAAATTAAGGAGGAAGTGTTAAAACTGATGGCATCAGGCTTCATAAAGCCTATACAGCATCCGACATGGTTAGCCAACATTGTACCAGTCAAGATGAAGAACGGCCAGATACGTTGTTGAGTGGACTTCAGAGATCTAAACAAAGTATGCGCAAAAGACGAATTCCCCCTACCAAGCAAGGATGTCTTGATAGACTCAACGGTGGGAAATGATATGTTCTCATTTATGGATGGTTATAGCGGCTACAACCAGATCAAGATGGTAGCTAAGGCTGTAAAAAAGACGGCGTTTCGAACGCCCATTGGTAACTTCCATTTCACGGTTATGCCTTTTAGTTTGAAAAATGTAGGTGCTACATATCAAAGGGTTATGAAAGCCATATTTCATGACATGATGCATAAGGAAGTGGAGGACTATGTGGACGACCTGGTGGTGAAATCTAAAGAATGAGCTCGACATGTAAATGTTCTCCGAAAAGTGTTCGAAAGGTGTTGTCACTACGATTTTAAGATGAATCCGATGAAGTGAGCTTTCGGTGTCTCATCGGGAAAGTTTCTCGGGTTTCTTGTCCACAGTCGTGGGATTGACATTGACTGGCCAAAAGTGGAAGCAATACAACAAATGGTCCCTCCGAAGAATCAAAAAGAGATTCGTCCGATGAACCCGTTGTTGAAGAAAAAGTCGAAGTTCATATGGACACAACAATGCCAAGAGGCTTTTGACAAATTGAAATAGGATATAGCAATCTCTTTCACTATGTCCGCTCCAAAGGAAGGGAAAAGCATAAGATTATACCTCGCAGCGTCAGAACATGCAGTCAGAGGATTACTTGCTCAAGAAGATGATGAGGGAATGGAGAGGTCGGTGTACTATACTAGTCGTACTTTAAGGGGTCCTGAACTAAGATATACCAAAGATGATAAGAATTGCTTAGCGTTAGTTCATGCGACTCAGAAGTTCTGCCATTTTCTTTTAGCTCACGAGGTTGAGTTGATGACCAAGTCAAATCCCAACAGATTCTTGTTATCTTCTCCAATCCTCTCGGGAAGAATCGTCAAATGGTTACTATTGCTTCAGAGTATGATTTAACTTGTACTATGCCCACCAAAATAAGGAGCCAAGTTTTCGTCGATTTGATGGCTGCTTTTGCTGGTGATTCCTTCATCTGTGAGGGTGATCTCGAAGAAGTGTTCGAATTAGCTTCCATTGCCGATCAAGAGTCTTGGACTCTTCAATTTGATGGGTCCATTGTAAGAGGAAAGGGTGGTGTAGGCATTGTAATACTTTCACCCGATTGCGAATCTACTTCCGCGGCTTATAAATTACAATTTCCTTGTTCCAATAATTCGGCTGAGTATGAGGCCTTAGTTCTGGGATTATTACTCGCTAAGCAAATGGGAATAAGAAACTTGTTGGTAAAGGGAGACTCCAACCTTGTGATCAAGCACATGCAGGGATAATTTGCGGTCAAGGACCCGGTAATGGCGCAATATCGGACACGGCACAAAGGTTACTGCCTAGCATCAACACAGTCAAATTTGAGTATTCTCCTCAAATGACCAACAATCACTCGGACGCGTTGACCATATTGGGAGCTCAACTCAAATTTGACGAACCTTCAAGTCACGTTGAAGTCATCAAGAAGACGGAACCCGTCACCATCAACGAGAAAACTTGTGTTGAAGAAGAGGAAGATTGGAGAACTCAGGTTCTCAAAGATTTACGAGACCCCCGCACATCAAATATTCCTATGAAAGAGCTAAAAAACTTTGTGGATTTGAGAGGAGAATTATACCATACTGCGCCACTAGAGTATTCAGTCGTTGTCTCGGTCCGGAGGAAGCCGCACAACGATTGCATAAGATGCATAATCAATAGTGCTCTCAGAAGGATGCCAAGGCCTTGTATAGGAAACTTTAGCGAAGTGGCTATTACTAGTCTACTATGATGAACGAGGCCAATGAGTTACATCAAAGTTGTCCAAGATGCAATGGCGAATACAACATAAATAGTTGCATGACGGTGATAAAAGTTGGCGAGGATTGGAGATTACCCTACATCGACTATTTATCTCTAGGTAAGCTCCCAGACGATGCCGTGGAAGCAGCCAAATTAAAGAGACATTCTAAGAGATTTTTCATAGTAGGAGACTGTCTTTATCGGCAAAGCTAGGCTAGAAGACCTCTCAAATGCCTCAACCAAAAGGAAGCTGATGACATAATGCAAGAGATGCATTCAGGAGAGTGTGGCGCTCATCAAGGCTATCACCGTTTGCTAGATCAATTGTTGCAAACAGGGTATTATTGGCCTACTATGCAGAGAGACACGCATGAATACGTGCGGCACTGCTATCAATGCCAGGAGTTCGGCCAGAAAATTCATGCCCTTAATGTGGAATTGCAGCACATATCTACTCCATGGCCCTTCCACTCATGGGGTTTGGACCCGATTGGGCCGATCTGTCCCAACTCAGGTGGCCGCATATGGATACTTACCGCAACGGAATATTATTCGAAATGGGTAGAGGCTATCCCCATGATGCGTGCCACAAAAGCCGATGTTAGCAACTTCATCCGAGATCATATTATCTATAGGTTTGGTATTCCTCATAGAATAATTTCGGACAGTGGAACTCCATTCATCAATAAGGATGTCCAATAACTCACAGAACACTATGGAATCAAGCATGTCAGATCCACTCCTTATTATCAAAAGGGGATTGGACAAGCCGAAGCTACCAATAACACCCATGTTAGGAACCTCAGTCGCATGATACATGATCAAGGGGGAAAATGGCATGAGAAGCTCACTACAGCTCTGTGGGCGTATCGTGATCCTCAACTCAAGAATCTCCTTTTGCCTTGGTCTATGGAAGCGACGCAGTCATACTGACTAAGATCAAAGTACCCTCCGCTCGATAACCATAGCATCACCTAAAGCGACGATGAAATGGATGATATTGGTGGACGAATCCGTGAATTGGATCTTGTCGATGAGAGAAGGGCGAATGCAGAAGATAATGCCATCGTGTATTAAGCTCATCTCTCGCGAGCATACAATAAAATGGTCCGTAGTCATGATTTCAAAGAAGGAGATAAAGTTTTGAAGGCGGCCATGCACGTGCGTGCCAATTTATCAGCCCCTAAATTTGCTCTAAAATGGGGAAGGCCCATACATCATACGCGAGATCGTTACGAGCGAATATTATCTCCTAAGTCAGACCGATGGGACACCTTTGAATTATCCCATCAATGCCAAATGGATTAAATTGTATCATGAGGACTGTTCAGATGAGAGACAAATTTAGTCTTTTGTATCCTTTTCTTAGCATTTTAATAGGTAGGTAAAAGTTTTATGTTGATAATTGGTTACTATCATGTGTAAATAGAGATCACTATGAGTTAAGAACGAAAGGATAATTCTCATTTCTAGCATAAAGTCTTTCTTTACATTGAGACCAAAAAAAAAAAACAAAACAAAAAACACTGACACAATAAGATATCTCTCTCTCTCACTGCTACGCGACACTCCTATGCCAGTCAAAAGGAAATACTGATAATAAATCAACCAAAGATAACAGGACGGTGCATCATCCCCTCCTTCATTCGTCACTCTCTTCTTCTTCACTAAGTTCACTGGCAAGATCTGCGGGCATCATATCAAAATACGGTAGCATATGAGCTTTGAAGACATTCAAACCACAAGTACGGTTGAAGAAAATCCTACAACGATCGGTGTCGTCCTTCTTGACTCCTATCAAGCTATATGGGTCACCCTCGCCACGGATGGCGCATGCTTCCCCCCTCAATTGAGCACGGGGAAGATCATTGGGCATCCCTTCCATTTGATGTTCTAGTACTCGTGCTCGAGTCTCCAAAGACGATGCAGCTTGATAAGAGGGATCCATCCTGATTGCTAGAAATATGTTATCACAATTTCCCACCTCTTGCTTTAACTTATCCATCTCTCCATAATATTTTCGGGCCTGATAAAATAAGGCGCCGTCGAGAAACCGACAATGAAAATGCCCATTCAGAGAAAGACGACAAAGTCGATGGAAGAGACTTTGTAATATGGGCATGTTCTTTCAAATGATTGCGACGCTATCTCCTCCACCCAAATAAACTAGTCAACCCACATTACTCTACGAAGAGATATGTGATCAAGCAGCGGGAAGTCTTCAGAAAACACTGGGAAGGCTCCCAACAAAGTCCCCCTCGCCTCACGAAGAATTGGAAGAGTATGGGGCCAATGGACTTCAAGGCGCCCGAGATTGAAAGCTCCTATCTCATACAGCTCATAAAGACGTGTAGACATTTGCTCACAGTATTCCATAGAAGGACGAGGATAAGCGTTGTGTGTGTTTCTTAAATCCCCGTCGTGCGCCATTCGCCTTAAATGATTTGGTTAAGGTTTCTTTCTTTTCTATGCTTAAAGGAGAAGACAGACGACTAGAACGAGGTAAGTTCTTTTGAAATCCCTTTTCGTCCTTATATAATGGCTGTTAAATTTTTTTTTCATTTCTCTTATGTCTCTTTCTTTCTTGGCAAACGTGTCATTTAATGTTGATTAATTTCATGATTGCAAATAATATGAATTGATAAAAAAAGGAGAGATAAAAATATATTAATGCTTAACAAAATGATGACAAACAAAGAGAACATTGCTAGTACTCCAAAAAGAAAAGAGAGAGAAAGGTTCTTCTCCAATGATGCATGAAGAAGGGCATGTTCAGTTGGCCTTCTTCAAAAGATTTGCTAAAAGAATACCGTGGATGAACTCACAATCCTCAAGCCAAGAACGTGTAAAGGCAAGTCTCTCGGTATCACCAACAAGCCTCGCCTTGTCCACAGCTAATTGCTCCTCTTTCTCTAAGAGTTGAAGCTTCAGTGACTATTTTTGCTTCACGAATAGCTATTCGAGACTCCAAATCTTCGCGGGATATCGAAGGAGCTTTTAGTTCCCTGTACTCTGTGACATACTGCAAAGCTATGTCTATATTCTTCAAGTGGGCAACCAACCAATCCAATTTCATCCCCACAGTGAGAGGATCCCTCAACTCCCTGTGCATGTCATGTAGGTCTTCCAAAGAAAGTGTGGAAAATGACGTTTTCTGAAGGCGCCAGACCACACAGCATACTATTGTGTAAATGACATGCCGAACGCGAAGTGAAGAAACTGTCATACTCGCACCTGGGTCAACTTAACAATCGATGATCTGTCGAAGAGTCGGGCCATAGACAACAGGATGCTTATGCCATCACCTAACATACAATGCGGATCCGACTTAACGAGAAGGAGAACTGGACTAGCAATCGTTCTCGTGTCTCCTACTCCCAACAAATTGTCCTCCAAAAGAACGTCAGATTGATTTACCCTGAGAAGGGGGTCATGAGCTCCTCTTTGAGTTGTGGATGATTGGTGATGTACTTTTTCGCAAGGGCACGATTTCGTAACAAGTAATAAAGTGATGAAATAGAGTGTCGAACCCACATGGAATTTGAGTTACTAAATACCGAAATTACTATCCTAAATTTTATTTGGAGAATCGAAAAGTGAGATGGGTGTTTAA
>JAUPMG010158884.1:0-10857 GCA_031762675.1 Pachysandra terminalis | reverse complement strand
TCACACACGACCCAGAATAGGGGAACATGAGTGAATCCATATTATTTTAGGTTTACTCATGTTGTTTATTTTTTTTTCCAGATCTCAGGAGTAAGAAGCAAACCGAGAGAGCTGACATGGATTGGGTAGCGTACTCTGATAGATGTATGTGAACAAATTGGTCTAGAATTAGATATTAATCCCTAGAATGTATAGATTTTTTTATTCTAGGAGTTTTTAGTTACTTATATCTTACTAGAACTGCTCAGGACTTCCTCTTATGATTTAATTGGGTAACCACTCCCGTAGAAATACGGGGTGAAGGTTACGCTTGGACTGGAGAACCTATGTAATCGGGAATTTCCGGTTCGAGTCATGACAGTGTAGACATCCGAATTTGTACGACAACGACTTTCTCTTGATCTTTGCAACTCCTGGAGGCTTGAGCTTGGCTTTCTCACTCTCTCTCTCTCTCTCTCTCAATAATTTCTGAATCCTTCTCCAATCACATTGCTGAATTTTCCTTAAAATTCCAAAAAGTTATTTGAAATGTCCAAAATAGCCCTGATAGGTTCCACTTGATCCAACTTTAGACCTAAGTTCATTTTTAAACTCAAATTTGAATTCGTAAGAGAAAATGCTCTCCAATGAGTATAATCTTGGGCAGATTAGGAAAAGTGATGGTCTTACCCCTAATACAGTCGGTTGAACCAAATAATTAAATCTGAGGATTAAAATATTTTTTTGACTTGAATTCGGATCCCTCAGGAAAAATCCCTCAAATCAACTATACGATTGTTGAATTCTATGTTCGAGATCAAAAGTATATTTTTAGTATTTTATAATTATTGATAAAAATGAATAATTTTGAGAGAATTAATTAATTGGAAAATAAAAATAATATCAAATCAATTTTTAAAAATAAATCTTGATTTAGTTTGATTTAAGGAAGGGAATATTTGGTCTTAGAAAGGAAAAAGGGAAAAAAAAAGGATAAGATCTTTTAAAAATATTTTCAATGTGACAAATAACTTTTGAAAAGGAATCAAATCAAGAGAAAAAACAAGGAAAAGGAAAAGAAACAAAATAGAAAGAGAAAAAAAAAGAGAGAAAATCTCATTAAGAGATGTGCCATGTGGCGAATCCCAAAAGATCAAATAATAAAAAGAAAAAAGAGAAAATATCTCTTTAGGAGATTTTCCACATGGAAATTTATCACATCCAAAACCTAAACAGATCCTCGGGATACCCCAAAGGTTTGACTATAACTCTCACCCATCACAATGGGAGTGGATAAGCAATATATAAACATAAACAGAAGTGATAATATAATAATTCTAATAAATATTTAAATAAAAGTTACAATATGTCCTTGAATAATAAACTGAAATAAACTACAATCTCAATACATATATCCCTATAATATAACTTCTATCTTTTTGTCCCCTTTTATCCCATAGCTCTCTATTTGATAGTAAGCATCCTTTAACCTGAAAAAATATGTCATAAAACATACATAAGCTAAAAGCTCGAATGAGTGCACCTTCAAAACAAGATATTTACTCATATCCCAATTCTATGAGAAAATATATAATAATAATAATAATAATAATAATAATAATAATAATAATAATAATAAAGATAAATCTGGAAAATATATGATAACAATGAGAATTTTGGAAAATATATGATAATAATGGTATGCGGACAGTAACCAATCAATACTTCTTCTTTCACCAAATCTCACCTTAGTTTATATCCTAAGGATATCCATGGTCATATTTTATAGTCTATAATGCCTAAGTCTATGTGATTAATTAGGTTATCAAGTGCATTATACACAAGATAACAACAACAATATCAACAAGAACATGAAATGCAATGCATGCTGTTCGGAATTTGAATAATGTATATTCCACACCCGATCCATCTTACTTTTCCTAAGATATCTTCTCGAACCATCCCTCGCATACACTGCCATTGACAAAGATAATATATTCCATGTGCGCATCATAGTTTCTAGGGGCTTCGACCTAGTAGGCACAATCCCCACATTTATTTTTTATCACGGGGACGAATCCCAAGGAATCACTAAGAACTTCCTTTGTGAACTATACATTATGCGAGCTGCTAGCAGAAGTTGACTCTTATGATTCAAAATATTGGGATGTACACTCCCCCACCTATCATCTTACCACAAGTCTATTGGAACCCCCACACAAGGCCTATCCCTCACATTGGATGGCGTAGTCTCAAAATGAACAAGCAATGACCATAGCCATAACATGAGTCATAATAGGATCCTTTATTGGCCAAGTACAAAGTAATCCAATAATAGGATATCCGAAAAATCCATCCCAGCTGGGTAATCAATTTGCAACTCATAAATACAGATCCTTTTATCAGTGCAGTACACACACAATGATTTCACAGACATTATATACATGAGATACATCATCATGATCCTAGGCTAACATAATGCACATAGTGAGATATATAGTTATAACACACAAGTATAGATGATAAATGAATTATAGTTAGTAGAGATACATGATAACTCTGGTTTTATTAGGAGATAAGTCATTCATACAATTAATTAGTTCTTAATGTTAAATAATCACATATAACACTTAATTTCTCAATAATTACACTTATAGGCATAAAGAGGTTACCAACATGTTTGTACACTATAAAATCATATGGGCATCTGTATCTTATGTATATAAAACTATTTAAATGGTTGTGGATCTAATCAATCCCCCATATATCCTAAAATTTCATACTGTGATCCAATATCTTAACAGGTCAAAACTTAGGTATAGGTGGTCAATTTCTTATAGATGTATTCCCAGCACCTGGGAACACAACCAACACACTAGGTTTATCATATTACAGGTGTCCAAAGTCTCAGAATTGAAAATAGGTCAATATTGGAGATCGGAATGGTCATGGTATACAGAAAGATACAAAACTGTGCCAAATCTCACAAACTTCTACAAGGAGGTTAGGTTAGGTTAGGTCTAATTAGAACAAATATATAAAAATAAAATGGGGCTGTAGGTTGATAGGGTCTTGGTATACCGATCTAGGTCGACATACTGGGCAGTGAGCATCAGTTCTAGTCTGGGCTAAATCGGCAGGGTCAAGGTATACCGATCTAGTGCCGAGGTAGGTTTTAGGAATTTTTGGATTGGGACTTCTCCCAAGGGATATAAACATGCTTTGTGTGTGGTTTTTATATTAATAATATGATTTTCATAATTTAAATATGCTTTCTTAGGATGTAAGATCCTAGGTTCCAGTTTAATGGCCCATTCTTCAAGATTAGGCATATTCCTTCAATTCAATGGTTTAACTTTCTGGGTTTTATTTATAGAAGCATGGGGAAGGGTTTAATATAACATATTCAAGATTTTCTCTATTCCATAACACTAGGCTAGAAGTAAATACGCAAGGCAATGAAGAAAAACTCACATGTTTGCTGTAGGGTTTCTTCTTGTTGTTGATTCTTCTAGTTTTCCGGGTTTGTAGTCTTCTTATAATCCCTCTTAGGGTCTCCCATCAAATTCCCTTGATTTATTATATTAGTTTCACCTAATTAACTTCTTTTTATAAGGATTTTTCAGTTATAGTTGTATTAGGACTATTAACTAGAATTCAACAATTATCTAAAGTCCAATTTTAATAATAACTTGTATTTTAAATTCCCCTACTAATTAGCCACGAAATTACTATTAATTAATTTATATATTTAGTCCCCTTGGGCTTTAAGAAACTACTTAGGCCCACTAACTTAATTGCTAAACCTATGTCTAGTCTAGTTAAGCCCAACTTAAGTTATTAAACCCAATTTACTTAATTTAATCCTAATTCATTTAATTTTGCCCTAATACTTTTTATTAATGCTTAACTTAATTATTTTAATTTATTAATCTAATTATCATTATGTTATTAACCAAAATTTAGATTATGTTTAATTATAGACTGATTAAATTACCAAATTACCCTTATCCTAAATTTTCTTTTCTAGTCCTATTTTTCACGCTCTTACACAATTATCTTTTGAAAATGAATCAAATCAAGACAAAAAAAAAAAGAAAAGAAAAGGAAAAGAAGGAAAATAGAAAGAGGAAAAGAAAGAGAGAAAATCTATTTAAATGATTTTCCATGTGGTAAATACCAAAAGAGAAATATTAAAATGCAAAAAAGAGAGAATCTTTAGTTAGGCGATTTATCACATGGTAAATCCCGAAATAAATAGAAACTAGAAAGAGGGAAAGGTAAAATAGAAGAAAAAAATGAAACAAATAAAAATGGGAAAACAATGGCTTATAAAAACAAAAAGAGGAAAAATAAGAAAATCTAGGGTCTCTCTCTCTCTCTCTCTCTCTCTTCTTCTTCTTCTTCTTCTTCTTCTTATTCTTCTTATTCTTCTTCCATTCCACTCTCCAACCCCTTCTTCACCCATCAATCACTCTCAAGTTATGTTCATATCAAGGAATCAAAGGCAAGGATTAATCATGCTTCAAAGAGCTGATACATGTATTTATTTTTTAGATTTTGTTTCAGATTGTAACAGGCATATAATGTACTATTTCTATGGCCTCTATTCACTTTAGAAGTTACAAATCTCACTAAAATACAAAAAATTAATTTTTCATAATAATTTGATTCGTCTGAAAGTAAACTAAAATTTGTTTCAGGATTATAACTATTTTAATTGAATTGTTATAAGATTTCTAAGTTTACTATGATGCGGTTGAGAAACTGTAGAAGCATTTGTTTTTGATTTTTTTTTTTATAAATGCCTATGCATGGATTTTTAACTTTAGTTTTTTATGAGATGTGTCCCACATTGTGTGTTACCGCAGACACAATTCTAAAAAAAACTAGACCAATTGGTTCAGTAAATTCAGTCTTTCAAGCATATTTGAAATTTACAAAAACTAAAAAATATGTTTGAATTTCGAAAATAAATTTGTAGGTAATTTATTAGAGCATGAAAAATTTTCTGTGTATTGTACCATGAATCTAGGGTTTGTTTTTCATAATTTTCCAATTTTTTTTTAATATTTGTAAAATATTCAAAAAATTACAGCAAGTGACTAGTCTCACATTTTATTTTGTAGAGTTTCTTTTTTGGATATTGTAGGGCTTTAAGGTATTTTAGTCTTTTTATTTATTTTTATTTGGCATTTTCAAGGGGAGAGAACAAGTTGGAGGAGAAGACTAGTCATTTCTCTTGGCACTCCATACTTAGCTCCAAATTTAGGAGATATCTACGGAGATTCTTCGGTATACTTAAGAGAAGTCCTTTGGCATATTTTGAGATTCTTTGTATTACTTTAAGACGTCATGCCCCGAGATCCATGACACAATAATCTATATCCGCACACAGATTCCCGAGGTGTGACCATCGGATCCAACCCTTGGATGCGGTCCACAAATTGATAACCAACATTCACATAACAATATCCATAAGATGACCTCATCAGAATTTAATAATCAATGTAGAAGAATTAATTAAAATAACCAGAAAATCCTTACATCCAATCCAAATAAATGAAAATAATACTTAGGTCTCTTAATCACTGCTACATCATAGCTCTCATAAATTCAATTACATCATAAAGTTACAAATATAAAATGAATGAGATAACATCAATCACATCATCTAGAAAATAGTTCACATCCGTGTCCAATAGCAAGGCTCCACATCATCACTAGTGACCTGGAATTTTGCTGTATGAAGGCATTAGCTTTGGAGGCACATCCATGTACAATAGCAAGGCATGAGCTTTGGAGGCTTAGTAGATAACCAAAAATCTATGCCTCTTAACATTAACCATTATCAAGCACGCATCATTTATAACATACATTTAGCAGTAAATAGCACGATGTTATCCTATGAGTCAAGAACATAAAGTAATTAAGGGAAATGCATATGAAATGCTGATGTGATGAAAATGTGAGCAAACAGATGAACCTAAAATCATCATGAAAATGTGAAAATGAATCAATTCTTCCTAAGTTATGAAATGAATGATCTTTGTGTTGTCTTGTGTTAAGTCTTTCCTAACCTGTAGTCACATCTCCATCAGTTTCTAGGTTTTCATTAACCCAAGGAATGTTCGGCACACCTCCTCATCATTTCAGGGAATACATCCCCTGGTATGAATTTACCCTACCATGTTCTAGGAAAACAACCCAAGGTTCAAGACGGACCCTAGTCTTTCTGGGAATCTCAAACCAAGGTAGACACCGACCCTCTAGGTACCATCATGGATGGAAACCCAGTAACCTCTTTCTCTATAGGCTCCCTTAACACATAACACTATAAAACCATGCACAAATACATAGTCTTACTTGATTACCTTTTATCGGAAATCAAGAACCAACTTGGTCATACATGACCATTCATCATCCACCATGCATATCTTATGCATCTCATACTCAAACACTCAGTTCCATCTCGTACGCATGATACTCATGCTCAATCAACATCATATGATTTCATCACAATCATAGAACACATCATACAGCTCACATAGCTTATCAAAACATGATCATGACCCATCATATGCATTAAATCCTCATAAACACATATAATTCAAAAAATAAAATCACATGCCATCTATCTAGCATGTTAGAAAGCTAACTGTAAAATTTCATGAACATTGGTATACTTCCCAAAATCTCGGTATGCCATTACCAAAGTGTGCCGAAGGGTCTCAGAAGTCCCTTCAGTATAACGAATTGCCTTCGGTAAACCAACCAATATCCAGTTAAAAAACCCATAAAGGCTTCGGCAGACCTCTCGGTATGCCAAACCTGCTTTGGTAGCCTGCCCCAAACCACTGAAAACATAGGGAAAAAGCCCGGCAGAGTTTTAGGTATGCCGAGGAGCATGCCGAACTCTGCCCTGATAATTTTGGAAGACTCTTCAGTATGCCGAGGGGCATGTCGAAGGTTGCGGAAACCTATAAATTAGGTCTTTTTCAAAGATCAACCTTACCACATATCATACATATCAACCCAATCTAAAAACTTGTACAATACTCACCACATACAATTCATCATAAATAGTCAGCTTAACCTAATATATCTAGTTAGGTATTTCAATCAAACCAATATGTTAGATATTAAATTAAAATTAGTAACCAATCATGTACAATCACCTTTATCTCTATAATATCCGTATCTACAAACCATTCGAACCAATCATATTCCATATGGTTATTCTCACTTCTATGTAACCCTTATCACTCCTTAAACACATCAAATCACACAATGAGATAATGACAAGAGAAGATCCATTGGCACCTACCTCTTCTCGATGTATTTAGAGAATGCATAGTATCTTATCTTCTTCCTAAAAATGCTCAGCACAAAACCCAAAGCGCTAGAAAAGTTGCACTTTTCTTCTTCCTTCTTCCTTGTTTTTCTCCTCTACAACGCATACACATAAACTCTCACAAATATTGATCTGACGTACCTTCCGTCTAATCAGATAGCGATTGGAAAGTTACCATAACCACCACCTTAATTGTAGGAGGAGAGGAGTCATGCACTCCCTCTTTAACTCTGTTCCCTCCCCGAGGCATCCCTCCTCTGTGTGGGCTGCCGTTCATTGCGCGTGCGTGTGGGGCACGGGTACAGCTCTGACTCTCGCTTAGGTGCGGTGTTGGTGTAAGTTATTATGTGTGTGTGTCGCACGGGTGTGTCAGGACTTACTAGTCCACAGTTTCTTAGGACTTACTAGGCGTTATGCAGTGGTAGCGATCATGCGAGTAGGCTTGATAGGCATCCATGATTGAGAGCATCTTTTCGGAGGGAGGCAGTGTGATAAGTCTGAGGCTGATAGCAACGACTCAAACCGGATTTATTGACGGACAGAGGTGCTTCTCGTCTCAGTGGCTGTGGTCGCACATACAGACTAGAAGGGCTTGCCAATGCTAAAGACAATACTCCAGGGAGTGAGGTGACTATTGAGTGGCAGAAGAACCAGGCACTGGTGTTGCTGCGAAGGCAACGATAAGGAGGATATGAGACCCGAGGGCCTGAGTTGCAGCGTTACATTAAGCTTTGTTGGATTTGTGTAGTTGTTGTTGGAGAAATTGAGAACAAGCAGGTCCTCTTCTTTTTATAGAGTGGCTTTGATAGATCATGTAACCGTTCGGTTGCACGAACATTTGCATGTTGTCTTTTTCTCAAAACATGCATTGATCACTCCCGTGCTTTTCTCCCTTCATGGGGAGCAGACCGGGCGTATGAGCTCACTTGCCTTGCTTCTTCTTGCCATGCGTCGCACATCTGTGGTTCCATCATGCCCATGGGCATCAGTGCTAACTTATTCTTGTGTGCGATAAGTGTCGCACTTTTATTGGCTTCCTATGAGCACTAATTTCCCTTAATGCTCGCATTAACTTTTTCCTGCGCCATGTTCGGCGCCACACTTGGCTTCTCGAGTGTTTCTCTCACCATTACATTTGTGTAATGGCCTAAACCAAATAAGAGATAATTAATTATGTTTTAACCTTTAAAATAAACTATCTACCCACTTGATCGCCAATCGGAGTTGAACCAGCCATGCGATTAAATATGGTATGATTGTGTAGGTCCTAGTGTTTTGTACCATAGCTATACTCTTGTTGTTGAATGAAAATCGTCTAAATAATATAAATTGGGTAATGAGGTGTATGGTGGAGATTGAGTAGTTAGGAACGGGTGGCTTGGATTGGGTGGCTGCAAATGAAGGTTAGGATTGGGGTAGTTAGATTTGGAGAAGGGAGATGTTGACATGTGGCTTGGAGTAGGTTGAAAGAGACACAATGAGAAAAATCTCAATTTGCCTCTAGAGAAATCTGGAAGGCTTGAGGATTTGGAGAAGTGGTGATTCAAAGGAGATTGGTGAAATATTGCTTGAAGATCCAGGTAAGTCATAATTTCATGAATGTAAATAGTTGAGTCTTGAATTTCTCTATCTTTACATCTATTTTGATTTCAATCCCATATTGAGAGGTTTTTGAAATGGACATTGTCTCTTAGGATAGTTTAAATGCTTCTTTTGATGCCTTTGCACGACTGTATGAAATTGAATTAGGATGAAAAACCCCTCTATTTTGCCCAATTCGTGATGTTCGGCGGCCACCTCGGCGTGCCGAACGGTCGCCGGACATGAATTCTGGGCCAAGGGGGGACATCTCGGTGCGCCGAAAGGTCGTCGAGGTTGAATGTCAGCCGAAGAGGTTACTGAACTAGCTTCGGTGCGCCGAAATTGGCTTCGGTGCGCCGAGTAGGGCGTCGAAGGGGTCACCGAATCTCAGGGTGGTCCACCAAAGAGGTCGCCGAAATTGGCTTCGGTGTGCTGAAGGGACGCCGACGAGGTCGCCGAGGATGTGAGCTCTGGAAACGTCGCTGAATCTCAGGTGAGGTTTGTCGAGGAGGTCGCTAAAGGGGATCCTGGTGCGCTGAAGGCTATGCTGAAGCCCTCGCCGAACCTGTAGATTGGACCCAACTTAATTTAAATTAGTGGTGGATTGCTTGGGTAAATATGGAATTAGTTGTATGCCATGTTTGTTCATTAGTTGTTGGTTGATTATTGTATTCATCTTGTGAAATATGATAATGTGTGTTATGTGAATATCTTGTTGATTTTTAATGTATCCTTGTTTATGTTCGATAATTTGCATGATGAAATTGTAAGCTATACCTAATGCACCCTGTACACGAAGTCATGCATAACGCATTATAGGTTAGACGCACATAACATGTTGTTAGTGTAATTCTCTTATGGTATTGGATTAGTTACATGATGAGTGACAATGTGGGACATGTAGACAGATGTGTGCTCTTGATTAATTTCTAATACACCCTGTTGTAATAACCTGAAATTTTATAGGGATTTATTTGTAATTAATTAAAATATAGGGATAATTTAAAATTTTAGAAGTTAGTTTACAAGTTTGACTTTGATTGCTTGTGATTGGTGGGTTGTACAATAGGAAACTAGATTGCTTCACACACAATCATAACTCTTTAAGTTATAATGTGCAATTAAATTATCACTACAAAAAAAGTTGCTTTTACCGGTGGACTTTAACGGCGGTTTAATAAAAACCACCGATAAATATACATTATACGGCGGTTTGTAAACAAACCGCCGACCAGCGACCACGAGAGAAAATTCCCGGGTAAAAGAGACGATTTATCGGCGGTTTCAACCAAACTGCCAATAAATATTGCATATAGACGGCGGTGTAATTCTAACTGCCGAGAAATACCTCGTAAACCCGCCAAAATTCCCGCGCTTAACGAGTCATGTGTCGGCGGTTGAGTAAAAACCGCTGAGATAAATGGGATGTCAGACGGCGGTTTTTTAAAACTGCCAGCATAACTAGAATAGTCGGCGGTTTATTAAAAACCGCCAACATAGGGTATTATTTTATCACCTGATCTTTTCCCTTTTCTTCTTTCCTTTTTCTTTCTTTCTCTTCTCTTTCCTGTTTCTCCTTGTGTTCTTTCCCGCGCCGTTGCCGTCGCCGTTGCATTGCCGTTGCAGTTGCTTGCTGTTGCCATCGCCATTTTCCCTTACCGTTGCCGTCATCGTTAGCACTCGCCGTCGATAGGTCAGTACCCTCGTCTGATTCAGGTACTTAAATCTTTTTTTCTTTGGTTCACATACTAGTCCCTTCTTTTCCATATTGATTTTCGCTTCGATGTTAGAAAATTTCGGATTCTTTGCTCCAATTTCGGAGAATTTTGATTGGTTTTTTGTTTTCTTAATATGGTGATTCTGATATGGAATTCCTGCGATTTTGCTTTAACTTTTGTGATTTTATCTTAGATTTCTTTTGCAATTTTTACTTTTAAGTGTCA